>PVIH01022185.1:0-27823 GCA_004025045.1 Sigmodon hispidus | reverse complement strand
CAACAAGTCTGTTTTTATGCCAGTACCAGGCTGTTTTTATTACTGTAGCTCTATAGTATAGCTTGAAGTCAGGGATGGTGATACCTCCTGAGGTTCTTTTGTTGAGTAAAATTGTTTTGGCAATCCTGGCTTTCCTGTTATTCCAAATGAAATTGAGTATTGTTCTTTCAAGGTCCAAAAAATATTGTGTTGGGATTTTCATAGGCAGTGCATTGAATCTGTAGATTGCCTTTGGTAGAATTGCCATTTTTACTATGTTGATCCTACCAATCCAGGAACATGGGAGAGCTTTCCATTTTCTGATATCCTCTTCAATTTCTTTCTTCAATGATTTAAAATTTTTGTCAAATAGGTATGTTACTTCTTTGGTTATATTTACTCCAAGGTATTTAATACTATTTGTAGCTAATATGAAGGGTAATGTTTCCCTTATTTCTTTTTCAGCTCTTCTATCTTTTGTGTATAGAAGGGCTACTGATTTCTTTGAGTTTATCTTGTATCCTGCTACATTGCTGAAGGTGTTTATCAGCTGTAGCAGTTCCTTGGAAGAATTTTGTAGGTCACTTATGTATACAATCATATCTTCATCTCTTTTTGTAGTGATGTCTTTAATTTTAAGGCAAAGACTGTCAACAACAATAATAATTTGTATTAATAAGAGTTACTTTAAGATATTAAACTCAATGAATAAAGAATTTTTGATCATTGTCCATAGAGCCAGATTGTTCTCAGTACCAAAGATATAAGAATAGATACATTTACAAATAGCTCTGTCATCATGATGCAGCTTATATTCTAAAAGGTACAGACAATGACAAAACAAGAAACTTAATAAATTATTAAGGATATATAGCATACTTAAAAGCTATAAGCATTATGAGGGGAAATATAAAAGGAAACAGAAAAAAAATTAATAGTGATGAAGAAAGGTATGGATTATCTTTTTGTTTTTTGATTTTTGGTTTTGAAACAAAGTCAAGGTCCTCCAGAATCAGCACCCTGAGCTTTGGGAATACAAGTAGATGTTATTGTGCCTGGTTTGAGATGTGTCATAGTTTTAAATAAATGAGTGGCAGACATTTCAATGTGAGAGTGCCTTTTGAGCAATGTCCTGAAGAAGGTAATGACAGAATCACAGATGTGTCTGAGGAGAGCATTTACATCTGAGAGAGTAATCTCAGTCTTCTAAAGAGGGAGCAGGGGATGGAGAGTGCCAATGACTTATTCAGCTTTGGAAGAATCAAAGTGAAAGAGTATTATGGAAGTCTAGAGACTGAAGAGGAATACTTATTTAGTTTTTAGAGAATTCACAGAATCACTAGTGTCCCCCAAATGTGCTATCTTATGAAAGCAATAACAATAAGGTGTTTATCCTTTAATAAAAGAATGTACTGACCTCATAGGTCAGCCCTACTCAAGAATCTTCTAAGTCATTAGATAACACAAATCTTTAATTCTAAAAAGACAGAGTTCAAATCTTCTGCAGCCCTTTATTTCTTACAAAGTATAGTCCATACTAGAGATATTCTGCACTAACCAGTTTTGAGTATGAATGAAGTTTATAGCTTTATTAGAAAGAACACATTACAGCATACAGGAGCAAGCTACTTAATTTTCAAGCCCATTTTGCTATCTAACTGTTTCTCTTATTATTGCAGAAAGGGCAAACAGTTATGTTCTGAGCTATCCCGTAGTGAAGGCTACACAGTAAGGAACTTGACATGTGCTGCCATCAACACTCTGTGGGCACTGAAACTCTCAGTATTACAAACCAAGAAGACCTGCATCATGACCACAGACCTATGAGATTATAGGACGATCTTTCCCCAGTTGAGCCTCAGATAAAGAGCATCTGGGACGTGACAGTTTTGCAGAAGACCACACGTAAATGATGCTCAATCTCATGGGCCAAAGAAACTGTAAAATAGCCTGGGTTGTATTAAGCTACAATGTCTGCAGTAGTTTTTCATATAACACTAAACAACTGGTAACTTCACCCATCCTATTTTAGATGGATTTAAATTAAGTTATGCAGAAGTGGTATAAAGCAGTTATGGGGAAGGTGCAGCTCAGATTGGCTTCAAGAGAGAAGCCAGCTGTGTTCCATCCCACCTACCCTGCCACACCCAGTGCCCCACTCCTACCCTATACAGGGCATATTACCAATGACTGAGCAATGACTAATGGTGTTTAAGTCATGAGAATCCTTTATTTATTTTATTTTATTTTATATTTTTATAGAATAAAGTCTCAATTTTTCTCCATGTATCTCTTTGCTCCAACTCCTTTCCCCCTCCCAAACCCTCTCAGTCAGTTTTCAGCCTCTCTCCTCCCCACCTCCCAATCCCCTCCTCAGAAAGGGCAAGAGATCCCAACACTTTTCAATATGGGGCTTCACTAAAAGCCAATGCTTTCGCTAGTTGAGGTCAGAGCTCCATAAAGAGCAGTCTTTTTTTCTCTATTCTTCACAGTGGTAGGCTGATTTTTGTAAACTACAATCTCTCTCTCCCTCTCTTCTTTTCTCCCTCCCTCTTTTGCTCCCTCCCTCCCTCTCTTGCCTTCCTCCCTCCCTCCCCCACCCTGGAGTAAATCTAAAATGAACACAAAGAGGTTGAGTACTTTACAGTTTCCATCCTTAGAACTACAATCCCAGCTTAGACAAAAAAATGTTGTGTCCTACAGAAGGGGATTCATAAAGGACTAACAGAGAAACTCTCATCCCCAACTAAATTATGGTTAATAATCCATAGTAACTGAGCATGCCACTACTCGGGGAATTTGCTATTTTTTGTTCTCTTTCATTTTTTTTTCTAAATGTAAAAGAAAAAGCAGTAACCAAAAATAACTTAAAAATAAGCACAGCATTAAGGGTGGGACTGATATAGAAACAAAAAGAAGCTGATATGACTAATATAAGTGACAGAGTCGAAAAGTCACAATGCTGCATAGGTCATTTTGAGCAGTTATGTTTTGCATCCTGGTTGCAGATCCAGTCTTTCTGGAGCTGTTGTATTTGCTACAGGCTTCTGTTAAGCCATTGCAGCCCTTCACTGAGGTTTCAGGCTGTAATTCCCTATTGCTGCCTTTAAGGTGGCAGTCCATTTTCCTGTAGGTTTCTTGCAGTACTTGTTTTTGTAGCTGCTTATACTATGTATCCTCTTGGGCTGTGGTTCTTCCACACTTGCTTGCCTCCTCACATGTTTGTCTTTTCTACAGCTCTCCCTGATCTTGATGTTTCAAAGAAAATTAGCAGCTAATTTGCTTTGAAAGTTTCTACTTCAATATGAGTTATGGAAACCAACAAGATCACATAAGAATTAACATAGGGATGCTGACCATTTAAAGAAACTGAAATCCAGCCACAGCATAAGATCCTTGGTGATGGCTGCTGCCACTCTGAGACCAAAAATACAAACTGAACTAGCTCTCTTCTCCAGGGTTTACATTTTGTCTCAAAATTGCCAATGAATAGTCTTTTCTAATGATGAGCAAAAAGACTAAGAGTGTGAATTATATTCTAAAAGAAAATGGTGAAAGGAGAGATAATATGATGAATTGGCTTTTAAAGTGTACTTTGGAAGGATAATATCGTCTGTCAAAATGAAGCAATGATACACTAAAGTAGATAACTGTACAATAGTGTCACCAGATTTCACCATGTTAATTTTGCTAGAAAAATTCAGTGGAACCCATATTTTTCATTCTAGTGAAACTTTTCTATTCTTCTGGTAACCATGTTCTCTATTTTGGAGCTATATAGTAGCAAACAACACAAACAAATTAATAGGCAATATGAAATTTGTCTTTATTTGAAAGTACCATAAATCTCAATTAACTTAGAAATTGGAGCACCTGTTGTATTGTATGTAAAAGAATGTCTGAGTACACACTTGGAATTAAACACTAATCCATTATGTGATTATATACTTGAAAATATGCTATATAGCGTATAGCTATGTTTATGGACTTATTTATGAGCACTACATTTTGGTCTCCTCAGATTTTCCTTTCATCCTTTATTCAGTAAAATCAGAATAGTATTTAGTCTATGTTGATTTTTGTCTCAATACTTAGAAAAAAACTTGTCTAAGTCCATGTCTCAGGGGCCTGTGACTTAAGAAGTTTTCACTGTGGATACACAGAATATATCCTCTTCCTGGTCTTTGTGAGTCCTCAGTATTTTCCTTTCTTACTATGTGTGGATTTCTTTTCCCCAAGACTTCAACCATTGTTTTACCTACATGTTTGTGTCAGTGCTCAGCTGGAGATACAAGCGTTCAGCACATTTGATGGCTGCTCACAGTTCTCTTTGTGCATCCCTCCTTTATGGAAACTTGCCCTGTGGACTCTAGTTGCTACTTGTAAAATCAGTGAAGTCCATAATCTCACATACCTTCAATGCTTGAACTCTCTCATCTAAATTAGACCATTCTTCTACAGAAGCCCAGAAACTTCCTTGGCATGAGACTTGGCCAATTTGAGGCTCATTTCTCTCAAAAATCATTCTGATTTGTTGCTTGATATTCAGTCTTAGAAATTATTACTTCTATATCTGTCCCATGTGCTTTCAAATGGAAGGATATAATCCCAGTTAGTTTATTCTGACTGTGGTGGAAGCCCAGTGATGCCAGATTGTAAATGAGTTACATGAGGTAGCACAGTGATGGTAATGTTTCTTCTGATTCTGAGGTATAAACCTATATGTAATATATTTATATGGATCAAAGCTACTAACTAAAGATCATTGTACACTGAGGATGTAACTGATGATCATTTGCACAGGAACATATAGTTCCTACTCCACTTTTAGGAGAAGGAAGAAGAAACACAGAAAAAGCATTAGCTCTATGCACAAGTCCCTTCTGTTACAGAACAAATACTTTTCTTTCATACTGTTTTATTATACCTTTTGACTCTATTGATTTGAATTTCACAAACTTTTTATTTTTTGTTAAGTTAGTTGAGAAAAGCTTAATGTGTCTCTTGCTCGTATCTGCTAAAATTGATGAAAACCATATATAACTCCAGTGTGTCTAAGTCTATAGCCTACTCAAAATTCATAGCACTCTGCAAAAAAAGTGGTCCAGACTGCTCCCAAAAAAGTAAATCTGTCAACTATTTGAAAAAAATAGTTGGCATTTAACTCAAGAAAAATTTCCTTTTATTATTAAGTAGAACCTATGGTAATATTTTTGTATTATACATGATTTTTCTAAAATATCTGCTTTTTTCATATACAGATATTATTGTAACTAGCTAGCAAACAAGAAATTTCCACTTGGCCTATATTCAGGGGCTAATTCTGTATATTACTTACATTAACAAAATAAAGACAGATGGTATTTTCCAATTCTTTAATATACTAGTGTTTATTAATGCAATTATTCTATTAATTGAAGCATGGCTTTATTTTTTTTAATTAGAATGATCCTAACATTTACAAAAAAAATAACTCCACAAATACTGTGTATAGGTCTGGTACATATACTACAATATGGGCACTATCTGAACTAATAATAAAACAGCCAGAAATGCATAATGGCTGCTAAGTCTTTCTAAACTTATATTTTCCTTTTATTTTCAGAGTGGCAGAATCCTTCATCACTTTCTTCTTCCTTATATAAATATTACCTACAGACTTAATATCTAAAATTATGAAAGGTACTGTTTTGTATTTATTAGAAAGCTTATTTTATAACACTTCTTTCAAACAGTTCTTTTATTAAAAAGGTATAATAATAGCTGTCATTTCATTTGAAAATATTGTATGTGGTATGTATATATTATCCTAATAATTTCAACTCCATCATACCAAAATCATTATTTCTCTGTAGATGAAGAAACAGAGTTATAGTGAGTCCTATAAACTTCCCAAACTCCTATAGTAAGGCTGTCCTAGAGAAGAAAATTATAAGAATACTAAATCACAAATCAATCAAGTACTTAATACATTATTATTGTGTGACATTTCCTGAAAATACAGAAACCATGTTTATTCATGAAAGGTAAGTGATCCACAACAGACCAAAGAAATAGTTCTACTCAAGTCTAGCTTAGTGAGCCAGTTAACTTGCTGGAGAAACTTAAATAAGAAGGGATGAGAGATTACATGTAGAAGTGTGGACAGGCTTATTTAGAGAATCATGCACCACCAGTGTGAATTACAGCAGCTATTTCACTAAAAGGACTCTTCTAGCCTAAATAGTGAGTCATAAAATCTGCAACCTTCTTCTAGGAGCTCATCTTCAAGCACAATTTATAGGCAGTTAGTTCTAAGTGTCTCCTCCCTAGATATTATTACTGCTTTTGGTAGCTGGCCAAGGGAGAAGCACTATGAATCTTGTAAGTTTCAGGAGTCACAGAGACTTGTAAGTTTTCTTTACTTATTGAGTCCATAAAGCTTCCTCTTTCATCCCAAAGAGGAGTATGTGATTCAGAAATAATTGTCACAATTATCTTATCTTTCAAGTGATGTAATGACATAAAATGACAAAATATATAAAGAGAAAATAGATAGTCAAATTAATGGATAGAGGGTAGATATAGATTATTATTTTGCAGTTTATAGCAACATGCAACAAATAAAACAAGTGTCTTTTTAAATTTTTTTTAATATTTTATCTTTTATGAATAAAGTCATATTTTTTATCTATGAGTAGCCTTGTTCAAGCTCCCTTCCACCTCCCACTCCTTCCAGTCACTCTCTCTTCTCTACATCTCTATCTCCTCCCCAGCAAGGGCAGAAGGTCCCAAGGTCCCAATATGGCTTAGTTCAGCATCCACTCCTGGCAGATCCACTTTCCTCACCCCAACATCAGGACTGGGTCAGGTGTTCCTGCGGAGGGAGTGGAATCCAAGGTGCCAGTCCAAGGTATTTCAGATCCCAAGCTGTTTAGGGGTTGTGGTTTGCAGCTTGGACATGCTTTGCTTTTTGCTTTTGTGTTTAGAGTCCACTAATGAATGAGTGCATTCCCTGCTTATCTTTCTGGGTTTGTGATACCTCACTCAGGAGGATATCCTCCAAATCCATCCATTTGCCTGCAAATTTTAGAATATGATTTTTTTCTTCCTGATGAGTAGTATTCCATTGAAAACACAGTCTCTTAATGGAAAAAAACTTTTAAAACACTGTAATACATTTATCAAAGTCTTCAACCTACTATGGCATCAAATTATATGTGTGTTGATTTAACATGGTCTTCACACAATTCTACAGAGAAGCTAAAGTTTGAAAGCAAAATAATTATCATTTTATTTTAGAAAATATGCATTAAAAAATAAAATCCTTAAAGGAAAAAAATGAAAATAGTAGAAAAGGCTTGGCCATAAGCTCACCTGAGTAGGTGAAACCATCTTAAGATGTCTAAATCCACACATGCTGAAATTTTTTTTTAATTTCTTTTTTTAAACATTTATTTATTTATTTGCCTTGGTGTTTGCCTGGAACTGGCATCTGGTGCTACCGACATTTGTGCGTTGCCATGTGGGTGCTGAGAATTGAACCCTGGTCCTCTGGAAGAGCAGCCAGTGTTCTTAACCGCTGAGCCATCTCTCCATCCCAGTTTTGAAATTTCATATTTTATTATGCAATACTAATTAAATAATGAAAATTCAAAATTAATATATTTTTATCTTAAAGTTATAACACTGTCCATTATTCATAAAATATGAAAAAACACAAACATCTCAGAAATTAGCTACTACTATATATTTTTGAAGAAATTGGTAAACATTCAAGACCAAATGTTAGAAAAATTGTAGAGTATCATTCTGAGTGAAATAACATAGGTCTAGAAAGTTAGACATGGTAGAGTACTCATAAATGGATTTCAGACCAAAAGCAAAGAATATCCAGGCTGTAAACCATAGCCCCTGAATAACTTGGGATCAGAAGGATCTTAAGAAAAACATCTGGCTCAACCCCAATGGTGTTCAGGTCAAAGTAAGTGTCAGATATCTTCAAACAGCAAGGAGACCAGGTCCAGAGTGGAGTAGGAGGTGAGTGGCTTCCAGCCCCTAGACTTCCTGGGGACCTCATTCCAGAGTCCAGAGACACAGTTCCGGATTTGGACTCATGGTCAGGCCTGCCCTGGACCAGACAAGAGATAAGCATTGCCCAGCAATCCCAGGTGGCATATAATAGACAGATAGACATCGCCTCTAAGGCTGGCTGTATCATCACAGAGAGACAGACTTCTATCTGAAGCCTGTAACCCTGTGGTGGCCAGGGCAGAGTGAGAGTCATACATCTTCAGACAGCAAGGAATCCAGGTCCAGAGCAGAGTAAAAAATGAATGTCTTCAGACAGTGCAGATCCCATGACATGTCCAGACTAATAAATTATACAGTCTCCATGTCCAGAGCAGATGGGAGACATACAATCCCTGTTGCCACAACTGACTAAGATTTCACTAAGACCTGACTAAGAGTGAACTAAGGAAGCAATGGGAAGACACCAGTACAAGAATACATACAACAATATAAAGAGCAACAAGACACCACCAGAAGAAACTTATGGCTCTATAACAACAAGACAAGAATAGAGCAATGAAGAGAAAACAGAAGGAGACAACAATACAAATACCAACAAAAATAATGGGGAATAACAATCTGTTGTCATTAATATCCCCTAGTATCAATGGACTCAATTCATCTAAAACATTCTCATCTCCTTAGATGCTGAAAAGCCTTTCACAAAGTCAAAAACTTCTTTATGATAAAAGTCCTGTAGAGATCAGGAATACAGGGAAAATTCCTAAGTATAATAAAGGCAATCTACAAGAAGCCAAGGGCCAACATCAAACTAAATGGGGAGAAACTCAAAGCAATCCCACTAATCTCACTAGCTAGACAAGGCTGTTCACTTTCCCCTTATATATTCAATATAATTCTAGAAGTTTTAGTCAAATCAATAAGAGAACAAAAGGAGATTAAGGGGATACAAAGTGTAAAAGAAGAAGTGAAACTATCTCTATTTGCACATGATATGATTGTATACATAAGTGACCCACAAAATTTTACCAGGGAAATTCTATAACTGATAAACAGCTTCAGCAATGTGCAGGATAAGTCAAAAGAAATCAGTAGCCCTCCTATATACTAAAGATAAAAGGGCTGAAAAAGAAATAAGGGAAATATTACCCTTTATAGAAGCTGCAAATAGCATTAAATACTCAGAAAAGCAATGACCAAAGTAGTAACAGATTTGTTTGACAAAAATTTTAAATTGCTGGAGAAATAAATTTAAGAGGGTATCAGAACATGGAAAGATCTCCCATGCTCCTAGATAGGTAGGATAAACAAAGTAAAAATGACAATCTTACCAAAAGCAATCTACAGATTCAATGCAATTCCCATCAAAATCCCAACAAAATTTTTGACAGACCCTCATAGAACAATACTCAATTTCATCTGGAATAACAGGAAAAACAGGAATGCCAAATCAATTTTGCTCAACAAAGGAACTTCAGGTGGCATCACCATACTCATCTTCAAGCTATACTATAAAGCTACAGTAATAAAAACAGCCTGGTACTGGCATAAAAACAGACTTGTGGATCAATAGAATGGGACTGAAGACCCAGACATTAAATCACACACCTATGATTACCTGATTTTTTACAAAGAGGTCAAAAATATTCAAAGAAAAAAAATAATATCTTAAAAAAACTGTGTTGGCATACCTAGATGGCAGTATGTAGAAAAATGCAAATAGATCCAATCCTATCACCCTGTACAAAACTCAAATCTAAGTGGATCAAAGACCTCAATATAGAACCATCTACACTGAACATGATAGAAAAGAAAGTGGGAAATACCCTCCAACACATTGGCACAGGTGGCCACTTCCTAAATATAGCACCAGTAGAACATACTAAGAACAACAATCTATGAGGGATCTCATAAAACTGAGAAGTTTCTGAAAGGCAAAGGACACAGTCATTAAAAAAAATGACAGCCTACAGAATGGGAAAAGATTTTCACCAACCCTACAAGTGACAGAGTACTGATCTCTAAAATATATAGAGAACTCATGAAACAAGAGCCCCAAACCCTAAATAACCCAATCAAAAAAATGAGGTTTGGAACTAAAAAGGGAATTCTCAGCAGAAGAGTTAAAAATGCCTAAAAGACATTTGAAAAAAAATGCTCAACATCTTTAGCCATTAGAGAAATGCAAATCAAAACATCTTTCAAATACCACCTTACACCTGTCAGAATGGCTAAGATCAAAAACATATCAAGATAGCCTATGCTGGAGAGGATGCGGAGCAAAGGGAACACTCCTCCTTTGTTGGTGGGAGTGTAAACTTGTCTAGCCACTCTGGAATGCAATATAGTGGTTTCTCCGAAAACTTGGAATCAAATCTCCTTTAGGTTCCTGCAATACCACTATTGAGCATATACCCCAAAGACGTACATTCACACTCCAAAACCATTAGCTCAACTATGTTCATAGCACCATTATTTCTGAAAGCAAGAACCTGGAAACAACCTAGCTGCCCCTCAACTGAGAAATGGATTAACAAACTGTGTTATACCTACACAATAGAGTACTACTCAGCAGTAAGAAAAAATGATAGCCTAAAATTTGAAGACAAATGGATGGATTTGGAGAATATCCTCCTGAGCCAGGTCTCACAAACCCAGAAGAATAAGCAGGAGATATATTCACTCATTAGTGGACCTTAAGCAAAATCATTCTTATGCCATTGAAAAAGGGGAAATCTTTAGCATGAATGTCTTGAATCTTCAGCTTTCCTTACAATGATACTATTTGGAACCAGTAACCATGTGTATTTTGTCTCATAAAATTCCACTGAATTTTCTACTGTGCCATACACTTCTAAGAATTACATACAATGAATAAATGAGAAAAAAAAGAAAATTTAAGGGACAGAAACTTTAGAAAGGCACAGAATTCTGGCCCAAACTCCCAGTCCAGTCAAAGATAGTAAGGAGGTTTTATATAAGCAAAGCGGTCAAGAGCATGATGGGGAAACCCACAGAGACACTTGAGCTACTGGGAGCTTATCGACTCTGAACTGACAGTTGGAAACGTACATGAGACTGAACTAGGCACTCTGAAGGTGGATAACAGTGTGTGGCTTGGGCAGATTGTGGGGCCTCTGGCAATGGAACCAGGATTTATCTCTAGTGCATGAACTGGCTTTTTTGAGACCATTACCTATAGAGGAACAACTTGCTCAGCCTTCATATGGTGGATGGATTTAGTCCTGCCTCAACTTGATATGCAGACTATTTTGGCTCCCTGTGGGAGTCCTTACCCTCTCTGAGAAGTGGATGAGAAGTGGAGTGGGGAGAAGCTGGGGGCTAGGAGGAGGAGGAGAGGGAAGGGGAACCGTGGTTGGTATGTAAAATTTAAAAAAAAAAAAAACTTTTAAATAAAATTTGCAGGCAAATGGATTTGGAGAATAGCCTCCTGAGCAAGATATCACAAACCCAGAATGGCAAGCAGGGGATGTACTCACTCATTGATGGACTTTAAACAAAAAGCAAAGCATTTCCAGCTTGCGATTCCTTGCCCTCTTTGGGGAATGGGGTGGGGGTGGCTGAGAAAGGATTGAGAGGTGGGAAGCGAGGGTGAGCAAAGATATACATAGGGAAAAAAATTTTAAATAAAAAAAATCCATATAAAATAGAAAAATGCCACTTTTAAGGGGAAAATGAAACAAAAATTACAAATATATGAAGATAAAAATATCACTTAATATAAAAAAGAAAACAGTGTACATTTAATATAACACAATTCTGTAGCAGAATATCAGAAATATGGAGGAAAATATCAGAATATCAGAAAGAGGAAAAATATGTGACTGTTTTGTATGGGAGCATAGGTACTAGATAAATTAACACTTATTAGTTAAATTAGTTCTCTTTTCAATTTATAAAAAGTGCGTAGATGGAAAAATTTGATTATTTTTCTTAAATGTATACTTAGTGACAATAATTCTATTTTTTTAAAGATGGAACAAAGGTAATTTAAATAATAGTCATTGTCCACCCTCATACCTTGGTTAGCCTTCATAACATAATTGTTTTTCTGGCATTAACACTGACTCAAAATTAAAAAGGAAATAATCAAATTTTCAGATGGACAGAAGGATCTCTCAGTGGCTTCTCAGATGGACAAGCTTCTACTTGAAAAATCTTTTAAATTTATTTTTTAATCTTTACATCATTGATGTCTATGTATTTATTCATTCCTTGAATTTTAAACTACCCTTTATGATTTACAGTATTTACAGTGTGTAGTTAATGGCCTCCAAAGATATTTATATCCCAGTCCTTGGACATTATAAATCTGTTACTTTATACCTCAAAATGTAAGATTAATGGTATGAACACTGATTACCTGGAAGTTTCCAGAAGTTTAAGGTGATCACATGGAAAATGGAGAATCATTTACTGCAAGTTTCAGATGAAAACATAATGATAAAGAAAGAAATAAGAGAGAAATGTAACATTGCTGACCTTAAAGCTGTAGGAAAATCTGGTGAAGAAATATAGACTGCCTTTGAAAGATTCAGAGCAAAAGGAAATAGGCTCTTCTCTAGAGCTTTCAAAAGATAAATATATTCCTGTAAATGTAAGTTTAGCTTAGTGAGAAGTACATGTATTGTACTTTATGTATAACTATATATATTAAAGATATTTTAATATACTATGCCTGTAAAAATTTGTTTAGTACTTGTTAATAGCCATTTGCTTCATTAATAAAAAATTCAAAACAATATTTTCACATTAAATTAATAATAAAGTACATTCTATTGTTCCCCATATAGTACTGGTGGTAGGAGACCAGAAAGAACACATGCAACATTTTTGCATAACATATTAATACTATCATTTTGCTTTGCATGTGCTATGTAGAAGTGTTCCTTATATGTTTGATTAAATCCATTCCTCTTTTCAATTATTATATTCTATACTTTGTCATTCTTTTCTCTATATTAGATGAACCTCAGGTAATGTGAATAAAAAGCCGTTTAAGTTCTTATTGGGAAATATAGTTAGGCCTTTAATACTGGGATTGTCATTGTACCTAATAGAATGTGTTCTATGTGTTCAATGTTTTTCCCAAACCTGCCTCCCTTTGAGTTAACATCATCACCAGGAGTAGTAATAAAATACCTTTTACTCCAATCATAAGTACGAATGATTGCACTAGCTCTTTTCTTTATTTGAAACAACAAGATAAGTACAGCAAAAGTAGTACAAGCTATTCATAGACTATAAACTTTCTTTAGAGAAAAAGCTGAGTGTTAATGTCAGAGAACCATTATCAGATTAAACATAAGCTAGTTTCTAAAGATGTTCCATTTATAGATAAATTAATCATACACATTTAAAAACAGAAAACCAGGCAGCTAATAGAGAAAACAGTCATAGCACTTGAGAGTGCAGTTACACACATTCTTAAGAGCTGTAAAAATAGTTTAGCATTGATATTACACATTTTAATAAATTACCTTAATATGATATTTCAAAATAATTTTTAGTTCTTTCAAAATGGCAAGTTAAGACTGTTATTACATAATATTAATCTTGAAAGATAATTTTGGAGTCATTTTGTTCAATCTTCAGCTCCATTAAGAAACATTTTTTTCTAATTTTATCATGTTGACTAAATGACTAAAGCTGTTGTTGGTTATTTGTCTGTTTGATATTCACGGCAAAATTCTAAAAATTAGAACAATGAATGATATTTGGAATATCAGACAGTAAGGGCAGGATATTGATTATTTGTTGCTCTTCCCCTTTTTGAGCAAAATGAATAGAAGAAAAAGCAGTAGCAAGAGTAAGAGAAGGTTTGGGGGTCTGGTGAGACAGAAGAGAATTTATAATTTACTGAGTAATATAAATTAGACATTCTTCTTTAGCCTCCAATTAGGAAAGACTGATGATGGAAGAAAATAAATATAAAAGTCAGTTTCATCTGAATATTGTTTTTCTGAGGTATTTCCTAACATATTTAATTAATATAAAAAAATTTTTCTTGGTCAAGTTATATAGTTTTAGAGCTGATATTTATTTGGGGGTGATAAAGTAATATTTTATGGCAATTAGATTGATAGATTACTTCTAAAGAAAAGTAGTTTTAAATTTAGCATTTTTGAATGCTATGTACAATTAAAGCCATGTTAGTAAAAGTAAAGTTTTATAATCAACTACTTGTGTTTTACTAATTCTTTTAGAAAACAAACACTGTGAGTGAAGATTTTACATAAAATTAGCTCATGCAACTTTAAACTTATAATATCAATTATAATAAATCCAAGGTATGTAACATTTTGACTCAAAGTTTAGCTATTTTAACATCTCAAAAATATCAAATTTGTTTTTATTACTAATAAATCTGCTCATTCATTTGTACAATACCAATGCAAATAACTAGGAAGACCTATGTTATTTGAAGGCCTTCCATAAAAATATAGAAGAGATGTCAAATCTATTAGAATATAGTCAGAATTTTAAGTCTTATTTTCCCTAAGCAAAATACCAAATTTGTAGAAGATCAGTGTGAGGCGAAGAAACTGAGCAGGCATTTGACAGACTCACATAAAAAAAAGGCACCAGTTGGACTCTAAAACCCAGTGCCTGGGAAAGGTAATGGTATAAAAACCAGTCACTGTGAACTGAGGTACAGAAAGGAAGGGAGAAGAAGAAAAAGAAAAATAGAGAAAGAGGAATAGGGAAGGAGGAGGAATAGGGAGGAAAGGGGAGCAGGAGAGATAGAAGGAGAGGAGGAGAAAGAGAGGAGGTAGAGGGTGTGCCAAAGATTCTACAAACGCAAAAATGACTGAGATTACTATTATGGAATGTCTTTATTATCTTGGACTAATTTATACTCCTTTGACAAGCCATTTACTGTTTGTCCCTATGTCTGACCTATCTACCTTACATTATCAAAAACTTGAAGAATATTCTTAGCAGAACACTGGCTTCAACCAGTCCAGAAGGTGAGAGTGTGGTGTGCTCAGGTCACATCTGAAGTATATATCAGCACCCACCTCGCTCTTCTTTAAACTACCTAACTGATGATTCCTCCTTTTATTTTTAAAGTGTCTTAATTTATAACTTGCTTCATTTCTTGTTACTATAAAACCTTCATAAATCGGTCATCATGTTGGGACACCATGTTTGGGTAACCTTCATAAAGGCTCTATATACATGATCACTCATATTTGGCTGCAGAACAAACCTTTACACTTTCTTTAGGGGAACAGCAAAATATTTTTGTGAACACAAGGTTATAATTCACAACCAAAAATCAATATGTAATATAAATTATAGACTACCTAGCATTAAAGAAAACTAAGGAGAGATATATAAAGAAGATAAGAAAATTTTGAAAGAAAGGAATGGTCAAGTACTCCTGAGTGTAGACAGAAGTTTCTGGCCTGTCTTAGCCCCAAAGTCAGACCCTCTTACAGATGCTTAGTCTGAAATAATCACACAATGGCTTATATTACAATTACAAACTGTTTGGTCTATGGCTCAGGCTTTATGTTTAGCCATGAAGCTTGGTACCTCTTCTCAGTGCAGCATTCTCATCTTCCTTCTTCTCAGTCTGGCAGGCAGCTATGCTTCTCTTCCTCTTCTCAGAATTCTCCTTGTCTGATCACCCCACCTATACTTCCTGTCTGCCTAGCTTCTGGCCAATCAGCATTTTATTAAACTGATATTTACAATGACAAAAATTTACAGTATACAAGAGTGTAATCCTACAGCACCTAGGCATGGTGCCTACCCTGGTGAGTAGTTAATATGTCCAATGTTATCTCACTTAATAAATCTGATTCCCTTCTTTTAGAAGCTACCAATTAGGACAGGCATGAGATTTTTGTGTTCACTTCCCCTTCTCCTTGCTTAGACTTTGTTTGGCTAGAGTTTGTTTAGACTGTGATAAGTTGTTGTCACAGTCTCTTTGACTTCATATGTGCTTCAGCTCTGTGCTTGGTTTGGTATTGGTTTTGTTTTGTTTTATTGGGGCAGAGAAGGAACATGAATTAGGGTAGGCATGGAAGTGGAAGATGACCTGGGAGAAATTGAGGGAGAGGAAAATGTAAAAATATATTATATAAAATTCTCAAACAAAGATAAATGTTAAAAAATAAAGATTGATTGAGGATGATTTGAAATATTAAACCTAGTATTTTAATATTTACAGTCACACGACCCTGAATTTACCTACTCCTGGCTTACAAGGAGCATAATAATATTAGTGGGACTTACCCAGAAAGAGATAAAGTAATCAATACTTATAATTAAGTTAATAAAAATTTCTGACAACACAGACACTGAAGATATCCAAAGATAAATATAATATTTATAAAAATAAATTTAAAATTTGATAATATAAAATTGCTATATTTATATGCAAAATTACCATAGTGAGGATACACATTACTAAAATTAAAATTGTAGCAATAAAATTCTATTGCAATTAAAATCCAAGACCTAGATAGCTGAACCAGAAAATAGTTAATTGAAGAAGAACAAGGATTTTACATAATCACATAGTATATAAATAAAATAGCCTTCCCAACTTATATGAGTCATTAAATTAAAACAAACAATAACTAAATAAGTAACAAAGCTTTATGTTGATTGCTCTAATGTCATAGATACTAACACTAAAGAAGTTTTTAGCAATAGAAAAGAGCAAATTGGGAGTGTGATAGAGCAGTTGAAGTGTTAAAAATTGTTATCTGCCCCACAGATCAATGATAGGAAACTTCTGCACACTAAGAATAACAGTTTGAAAGCATACATGAAGTAACGTTGTATGCAATAAAAAATGATACTTTTTCATAATAAGTAAAAAGAGGGAAAAATTTTTATTTTTAAATACACACAAATACTCACAAATATATTCATGCAATAATTATAAAAACAAGGCAGTAAATTAGAAGCAAAGTGATGAAATATGTATGGGAGGCTTTGGAGGGATAAAAGGGACAGTGAAGAGATAAATGTTCACAGTATTCTATAAATTCAAAAATAAAATAAAACACATTGGTTAGCTAAACAGGACATAAATATTGTACAGATGCTTATTAACATGGGGTAGAATTACATCCTGATTAATTAGTTTTAAATTAAAGATATGTTGAATAAATTGTGTATCAAATATACTAACATAACTGCTGTGTCAATCACCTTTCTTCTACCAAAATACATGCCTAAGATCATCAAACTTTAAGTTCTAGGTTTTGCATTATGTTCATATGTATTTGTTTTATATATTTGAATCTATCTTAAGATATGCATATTTATTCTAAAAATTTTTTATATTTATAACTATTGGAAAGTGAGAGAAAAGAAAGTAATAGAAAAGGAACAAAATGATGAAATATTAATCACATGAAAACATAAAACCTGAGGGGTTTGGGAAGCACTATACAAGATAAATATAAGAGGACCAAGAACTTTCCACTGTACTATAATGTAGTTGGCATTGTCTTTGTGCTGGGAGCCAGTCCCAAATAATGACAAGGAGGCTTAGTATTAATTATGAATGCTCATTCCTAATTTAGGCTTATCCTACTAGCTCTTTTAACTAATTTAACCTGTTTCTATTAATCTACATTTTGCCTTGGGACTTTTTACCTTTCTTTTATTCTATATGTCCCAGTTTTCTGCTGCTTCTGTGTCTGGCTCACTGGTCTCTGGCAACACCTTAGCATCCATTTTCCTTACTTCTCCAAACCCAAATTCTTCTTACTATTTACTCTCTCTGAATGAAAGTTCTGCCTATACTTCCTTCCTCACTATTGACCATTTAGCTTTTTATTAGACCAGTCAGGTGCCTTATGCAGGCAAGGTAAAACAGCAACAGATCTTTTTATAACTAAATGAGTACGACATAGTTTTACATAGTTAAAAAAATATTCTGCAACAAATGCAATATATCTTTACATAGTTAAATGCAAAGCATGTTTTCATAAAAACAAATGCAACAAGTCTTTGCTTAGTTGAGCAAATATTCTGCAACACTCTCAAGTAATAATAAATAGTATATATAATGATGAGAAGAGAAAGAAACATGTATTTCTCTAGTTATATTTCATATTCAATTAAATATTACTATGGACATGGCTGACTTTATTATAACTATGAAGAACGGATGATAATAGATTTATAACTGCTAATAGAGTAAAAATGTCATCAAACAAAATTGCATAATTACACAAATAAGAGTAAAATAGTAATATTTCAAGAATGGTAAGATTGTTCAGTGGGTATAGTTGCTGTGCACAGGCTTGATGACCTGAGATCTATACCCAGATCCCATGGGACAGTGGGAGATAAAAACAAACACTTGTTCTTTTAGATCTGCATGTACTCCATGGAGGATTGTGCTGGCAAACACACAATAAATTAATGTATATATAAACAAAATGTTCCAAAGAAGAAATATTTTAAGATAATTTATAGGTGAGGTTATTCATCAGCAATGAACTATAAGTACAATAAATGCTGATGGAAATACTTCAAAAGAACAATACCAATTTTCAAACCATATATTATATTATTGGCTGAACTGTGAATTCCTTTAAAGTTTGTATTTTGAAAACATGGCCTTAGTACTATAGAATGTAAAGCTACTTAACAATAAGGTTATAAAAGTTGTGATTGGATAAGTGTAAATGATATAATATTGGACCATCAGTCAATATATAACTGGTGTTCTTGTAGAAGAGGAAACATTAGAAGTTGGAGTTAGTACATCTCAGAGAGGTGAGGATATATTGTTGAGAAAAGCTTATTTACATACCTTTCTTTGTATTGCTACACTTATCGTTTGCAAGGCAAACAAGAGAGCAACTGATGATGACAAAATTGTTCTGAGCTAAAATAACACTAATACTTCCCTAAATGGCAACTAATTGTTCAGTAAATTTTTCTTTAGAGTTCTGATTGCCTGATCTACAAAGCATACCAGCTGTGATATAAAGTACAAACTTACTTTTTACAAGAAACATATATTGCTGTGTACTACTGAAAATTCTCCGTGATGTCTTCTTACTATGCACAGAGTACAGAAGTCTTCATGTGAGTTTGTGGCTATTATTCAGACTCCATTCAGTATTTCTCACTGAATATAAGATATGCTTAGCAGTCTCCATTTCAAAGTGCTTGAATACTTTTACTTAGTTAGAAATATTCCAAACCCAAAATGTATTCTCTGGCATCTTTGTTTCATTCATAGTTCTACTGCCTCAGCAAAATCTTCCCTCAGTTCCCACCTCCCATGTCCTCTCTCTCATTACTCTCATTACCAGAATCATGTTGCCTTTTAGATCATTATATTCACATGTTTGCTAATATACATAGTTGATCTGTACATCACTTCTACCTTGGTATGAAAGAAAACCTGTCTGCTAAACAATGACTATTTTTTTCTATTCTTTATTTTATTTTACTTTTTAAATTTTTGAATGAAGTCTCATTTTTTAATCCATGTATCCCCTTGTTCAAACTCCCTTCTCCTTCCGACCCCCTCTGATCACTGTCTCTTCATTTCAAGATTCTTATAAAATGACTGAATAGATGAATTAAGGCCTGAGGGCAATGTGTTCAAAACAAGGTTGCATGACTAGAAACCTTTGATACAATCTCCCAGTGTCAATACACTTTTACAGTATGGTCTACCAACCTCAGGTTTGGCGAAGTTGTATTCACATGGTGGAAGGGGAAAGAAAGATGAATTCTTTTAAAATGAACTTCTAAAATCTGAAAGAAGTCGCCTTTTGGCAATGTTTTGGGCATATCATCACATTTGCAGGCTTAGCTTACAGCACTCCTGGGGGAATTACATGCAGGTTTGTCTTCACTTAATTCTTTCATCATTATATGTCCTAAATGAACAAATATAATATCTAGCAAATCTACTTCCACTTAAGAAAAAATTAATTTTTAAGTGATTAAAACTAAACTGAGAAAGAGTAGAGTCATAAGTATCTAATTTAAACATGCTCCACATAACTACACTTAATAGAATGAGCCAATTAATACCTATACATAATAGATGGGCACTAAATATTAATTTTGATCACAATGGAAGTCTTGATACTACATTGTCAAGCAACACATTTTTTATTGATATTCCATTTTCAACTCATAGTTTTGGGGCATTATACTACTATGCACAGTAAAACATCTGCTTCTACCTTCAGGGTTCTTTCAAGTTAATAATTACAAGTATGAAATTTGAGCTTAGTCAGAATAAACTTCATGCCCAGTCTGGAAATTGCTGGTTATATAATCTTGTGGCTAACTTCTCTAAGACATATTTTAATTGGGGTTGATAATTATGCATAATTATGTGACCGTTATAAAGTTTACAAAACAGTAATAATGTGAACATTCAATTAAATATTTTACATATTCATCAATAAACATAAGATAATTGAAGAGCAAAAATTAATTATATAGATGATGTAAATTTCCATATTAAATTTAAGAACTTTCTTCCTATATCACTAAGTGCTAGCACTAAGAGATTTTTAATTCTTTCTAGAATTCTCTACATGTTTTGTTTTTATCAGGTGTACTGAGTCTAATATAGCTTATTCTGTGTAAATGCAGTTCTTCATTTCTTCCAGAAGAATTAAGACTCTTGAAAAATTATCTTCTGTGGCAATGATTTTTTCCACAGTTCCTAGCCATTGCTACTATGGTATTTCTTGTGAAACATCATAAAATCTTCCCCCAGAAACAGTGAATCAGGAACTCTTTTTTCATTTTTTCCCTTCATGCTCCTTATCTCAACATCATGGCCTACAGAACACACTACACTTTGTGTCCTCTGATGTCACTGAATCTCAGTTTGCCACAAGCAATTGTCACTTCATCATATGTGCTCAAAGTCTAGCTACATCTCTTGTATTCATAGATTCGGAAATGGGATGTGAGCTGTTTGGTGCCAAAGGCACCACCTAAGGCTACCCTTTGATTCAAGTATTTTCATCTCCTCCTGCTCTTTTGCTTTGAAATCAGTAAGGTTATGTCTAATCAAAGAACAAATATAATGACTCAAAGGAATTAGTGGCTGGTAAATTTAGAACTAACCCTTCATATGTGACTTCACACAGAGTTTGTTTTTCATCTTCCTCTACATGTCATGCAGCTAATCTAAATGAGAAATACAAATATTTTCAAAGGCAGCTCCACATACAGCTCAGAATGTTATAATATCTCTTGGGGGAAAGAAAGCTTTTGAAATTATATTATCAGTTGTAT
Source organism: Sigmodon hispidus (assembly GCA_004025045.1). Taxonomy (NCBI): domain Eukaryota; kingdom Metazoa; phylum Chordata; class Mammalia; order Rodentia; family Cricetidae; genus Sigmodon; species Sigmodon hispidus. The sequence goes on along the minus strand of PVIH01022185.1, from coordinate 6,550 downwards.
TCACTCAACTTTCATTGCATCTGAGGTATATGATACAATAGAGTTTTTGTTTAAGTTTTCTTATTTCTTATTTAACATTTATTGCTTAATTTTGTGTTTTGGAAGAGAGTATGAGCCACAATAATCTTGTGCAGGTCAGTAGATACTCTCAGGAGTGAATGCTTTCCTTATACCATATGATTTATGGATATTGATCTCAGATCCTTCAGCTTGGGAAAAATGCTTTTATCCACTAAGTCATTTCATCAGTCCTGCTGATATTGAGTTTTAATGATCCTTGATCAATTAGATGGAATTGTATCAGTTTGGAATGCTTATGTAATCATTACTTTTAAATGGCAAACATGTGCAATAAGAAGGCTAAATTTAACAGCACATAATCATTGAATGCTCTATGGTAAGTACAGTAAGGACTTGGAGGAGATAGAAAATAAACATATTTGCTTGTCTCAGATTTCTCCATTGAGCTGGAGATAAATAAGAGTAAAATCTATAGGGCTACAGTTTCAAGTATGTAAAACTCAGACTGAAATTAGTTCCTTTAGGAAACTCCTACTCTGCAAGCTAGAGTTTTCTGGGAAAGGTGCCACATTAAGTAGAAAACAAATCCTTTATGAAAATAGCTTGAACACAGGGTAGAAGAAAGGTTAGTAGGGAAATGATAACAAACATTAACTCCAGGGTGTCCAAACTTCTAAATTTTAGTGTTTTAGGTGCCTATGCCTATTCCCATCTCTGACTCACTCTTGGGAACAGAGACCTGTTCTGCCCAGGCTGCCTTCCTATTAGTGCAAATACATGGCTTTGTCCTGCTACAATCCCAACATCACTCTCTCTGGGACCTATTATTGATTTTGTTCCCTTCATACATTTTCTTCTCTGCACTCTGCCCTGCTGGGTACTGCCTTCACATGCAGCTTAAGTTTTGTCTAGGGCATGCTGCTATGCTTTGCCTTAGTTCTCTTGTATTATTGATATTCTCTTTTTCCCAATTTGATACCTAGGTGAGAAATACAAAGTTTGTCACAACATAGATCTTAAAGAAACACTTTTATGAGGCTATTACTCATAACTTGACTCCTGGCTTTTAACAGAGGGGCTTATGTAAAGATGAATGTAATTAGTAGGAATCAAATAAGCTCCAAATTATGTAAACTGAAGTAGAATAGAAAAATATTTCAAATGGTGCTCTTCAGATTTCACAAAAAATGCTCAATGCATTGCACATGGTCAATTCTGAATTAAAAGGCCATAGGTTTGAATAGAAAAATGTTTATTTCTCTGTGTTGACCTAAAATTCTTCTGTGGATTATAGCAAACATGAGTCTCCAAACAAGGAGAGGAAGTACAATGGGAAAGTAAAGAGGAAATGGATGGATAATGTCCATAAATGTCATCAGTTCTCACCGACAATAGGGGAAGTGTGGACTTGATATTCAGTCTCATCAAAATCTCAGCCTAGATATAAGCCTTTATTCATCTATCTACCAGAAGCTATTGTTAGCATATAGAAAGGATGCATCTGTGTGTTGGGTTTGTGTATGTGTTTATGTGTGTGTGTATGTGTGCATGTGTTCATAGTTCATGTGTATGTGCACTAGTATGCACATAGCTGAACAACAGTGAATTTCTTCATAAGGTAATCTGATGTTTTGCTGTGCGCTTCTGTGCAGACTGTGGGGATTGGATTCAATTGCAAAGTAATGAAAGTGTAGAGAAAGGAGCATTATTATATTAAAGGATAAGCTTTCAAATATATTCCAAGGAACACAGTTATGGACTTATGGGAAATCTCATTTCACTTGCTAACTTTTCTAATTCAGGTCAGGCATATAACCTGTCTCCTGAGAGCATGGAGAGAAATCAGCCGTGTAAGGCTGAGTGAAGAAAGCCCATGCTGAGCAGAAAATGATGAGCCCTTTCCTACCTTTCTGTGTTCAGCAGTGATACCAAGGCTAAATAGTGAGGTATTTCTCAAAATCAGTCTATAAATAAAATATGTGACTCAATATCCCATTCCAGTTGATATTTTAAGGAAGTATATGTGCACCCATTACTATTATTGCCCTGCTTTTGTGCTTTTTTTTCCATTCCTTTACCATAACATATCTCATCTACAATTTTGATGCATAAAGATATTCCATATTTATAATTCCTAGACATTCCATTTCTCCTTTGCTATTTCCCCTGCCCTTCAATACACCCCACCTGTGTCTACAGACACATACTTATTCATTGTTTTATTCATCGAAAGGAGTAAGAGAAGATACCTTGAGGAGAATAAGAGACAAGCTTATGACAGAGTCTTTTGTTTAGCACTACAACTAACTTATTATTGAGTGAGACTTGAAGTTAGGAAAAGTGAGATGAGAAGAACAGCTTTCTGTTGAACTGCAGAGAAGTTGGAAGAATCGTCCATTTTGTAGAGTTTTCACAAGAGAAACAAGCTAATGATCACATCCTAACAAAATATCACCATTTACATAAGATTAAAAAACAAATCTTCTCTAGCACCAAATTTATCCCTAATCCCATGTCTCTCTCTCTATCAAAGTATCTCTGTGAGGATGACCCAGCTTAGACTACTAGCAATAGTGGTGAAGGTACCTAAGCAGCCCTACCCTGATAATCAGATAAGTTGTAAGCATTCCCAAAGCTGGCATTCACTTGGGATGGAGCAGAGCTGCTGGGTGTGGTTATGCAAACATGGATCCACCGACCCTCTTAAAGAAAGTACTCACACAAGATCTCTCTCTTTTTCTCTTTTGCTTCCCATCATCTCTACTTCCCTGCTAATAAACTCTAGTGTGGTATTCCAGGCATAGATATTCTTTCTATTCATGTGCCAAAAACTAACATTGGTGAATGTCATAACTGTCATCATAGAACAGAACAGAAGTTCTTGGAAAGAAATATCATCTCAAACTGGTCTATCCTATCCTGGTAATCAGACTGGTGAGTACCCTAACTGTCATCTTAGAGCCTCCATCCAGTAACTGATGGAAGCAGATGCAGAGATCCACAGACAAGCACCAGGCCAAGCTCCAGGAGTTCAGTCTAGGAGAGGGAAGAGGGATTATATGAATGAGGGGTCTGGGGGTGGTCAAGATCATAATGGGGAAATCTACAAAGACAACTAAGCCATGCTAGTTCAAACTTTTGACCTGTAGCTGTGGAACCTGCATGGAACTGGACTAGACCCTCTGCTTAATGGAGACAGCTGTGTAGCTTGGTCTGCTTAAGGGCACTCTGGCAATGGGATCAGAATCTATCCTTGATGCATAAACTGACTTTTCAAAGCCCATTCCCTATGAAGGAACAACTTGCACAGCCTTGATGGAGGGGTAAGAACTTGATTCTGCCTCAGCTAAATAACTGACTTCCCCTGGGAGAACTTACCCTTTGGGAGGAAGGGCTGGGCCATGGGCAAGCCTGGGAGGGGTGTAGGAGGAGAGATGCGAGGGGGAACTGTGGTTGGTAGGTAAAATAAATTGTGAAATTTCCTTAATTAAAAAAAAATCTTGAGTCCAAGCATTAAAGTCATTCAGAGAAGCACAATAATAGAGAATAGTTTCTTTCAGGAGGGCTTTCCATGTCTCCCAAGAACACAATGTCCTCATTTATACCTCTCCTGGTATACTCAGGTAGCAAATCCTGATTTGCTACACCAAAGAATGTCCCTTTTTATATGAATAATTGAAAGTCCACATTATTCTTTCATTTTATTCAAGGACCATTGAGATAATGAATGCCTATTATATTTTTCTTCAATAAGCATGGTAGGTCATATTTGCAATTCTGCCCACATGTGGCAGAAATACAAAAGCAGAAATTATTAGGTGAGTGAGATTCCCTGTGGTCCTGAAGACTAAGTTATATATGCCAACCAAGAGCAATGGTCCTCCATGAGTGCATCATAACCCAGCATCTGAGTAGATTGCACATCTACTACCAATTCTACCCCATAAATCAGTAAAGCAGGAACAAAGCACAGTGCTATGCCATAATTTTCTGATTTCTGAGTGCAACTGAACTTGAGACTCTTATTTCCAAAGGCTTCATAGGAAATATCCCTCAAAGTATAAGAGCTTTAAAATATAAAGACATTTTAATTCTGGTATTTTATCCAATCTATGCAGGAAAATCTAAAAATTAGAAATGAGACAAAAATCATGTCAGTATTAGTAGTAAATATACAAATGAGTCTTCAATCATATTAACTAACTTTTTAGTATTTCTCTTTTTCAGGAGTGAGGAGGTATCAAACCTAGGGTGTTGTATATTTTAAAGAAATATTATACTTTGCAGTAGCACCTTTTCTGAATTTCTGGATTTTTCATTTACACAGATGTCTGTAATAATGCTTTCATGGGGAGCTCTTATAAAACACAGTTCTACAGCACTTCACATTAATTTTTTTTCCTCAGAAGAAGACTGTTGTGCACCTAAGTTTCTAAATGATGGAAGTGAATTAAGATAAAATTTATTTGTCTGAAATTAAGACAATACATTGCCATTTTGATGAGTCCAAAAGAGATAATACATTCATGTACATATGCATATATAAGCATGTATTATATCTATATCTATCTGTATATTCATATATACATCTATATAGATGAATATAGATGAATCATCTTGAGTGAGCATTTATGGAAGCATGAAGCCACCATTTCATAGTTTATTTTACCTAAGAGACTTAAGAAGGTTAGGATACAACCCCCCCACCCATGTGCATAACTTCCCAAGGCACCAGAGTCCATAAGAGACAAACACCCTTACTGCAGCAAGCAGGAAGGACAGGAAAGCCTTTGAGTTACTGGCTAACCAGCCTAGGGCTCCAACCCCAAGCACCATTGGCACATACATGCTCCCTCCACACCACCCCAGTCCCAGAGACCCAGCAGCACAATTACCACCACCCACCCCCTCTGTCTAACTTCTCAAAGGCAACAGAGTCTATCAGGGACATGCACCTATATTGCAGCAAGCAAGAAGGGCAGCAAGCAGAAAGGACAGCAACAGGGCAGGACGAGACACATCGAAGGAAGTGGGACCCATGAAGTCACATGCTCCAACTATACAAATTTAAGGAAGAAATACATAGAAGGCAGAGTAAGAGTATATTCAACAGCATAAAATGTAATATAGCACCTCTGGAAACTAAAGTTCTACAACAGCAAGATCTGAACATCCCAATGCAGATGAAGCAAAGAAAACTTACCTGAAGAATAACTTTATGAAGATGATAGAAGCCCTCAAAGAGGAAATGAAATATTTCTATAAGAAAATGGAGGAAAAAAAGGAATAAAATATTAGAAGAAATCAATAAATTCCTCAAAGAATCCCAAGAAATCCAACAGAGCCAAAAAAAAACACTTAAAAATTGAAATAGATGCAATAAAGAAAACATGTAGTGAGGGAAGTCTGAAAAGCTGAATGTGAGTAAATGAGCAGAAACTACAGAGGCAATTGTCACTAACAGAATTCAAGAGATGGGAGATACGATAGAAGAAATAGATGCATTGGTTTAAAAAATGCTAAATCCAGCAAATTTCTGACACAAAACATCCAGGAAACCTAGAACAGCATAATACCAAAACTGAGAGCAATTGGGATACTAAGAGCTGCAAAGGAAAAAAGCCAAGTGACATATAAGGTAGATGTATGAGAATTACACCTCACTTCTCAATGGAAACTCTGAAAGACAGAAGGTCTTGGACAGACATTGTACAAACACTAAGAGATCATGAATGCAAGTCCAGACTACTATACCCAACAAATCTTTCAATTACCATAAATAGAGAAAACAAGAAATTCCATGAGAAAACCAGATTTAAATAATACATATCCACAAATCCAGCCCTACATAAAGTACTAGAAGGAAAACTCAAACCTACGAAAGTTAGCCACAAAGAAACAATCACACACATTAACAACAACAAAACTAAAAGTAACTAACAATCTCTGGTCATTAATATCTCTTAATATTAATGGATTCAATATGTTTATAAAATGTGTACAAACTAATGTGTACAAACATAGTATCAGGCCGAATGCTGAATACAAGAAACACACATTCACCACATATACAGACATCACCTCAGAGTAAAGGTTTGGGAAAAAAATTACTTGTCACATGGATCTAAGAGACAAACTGATATAGCTATCCTGATATCTAACAAAATAGATATAAAAGCTAAATCAATAAAAAGAGATGGAGAAGGACATTTTATATTAATCACAGGAAAAATCCATCAAGATGAGGTCTCAATTCTAAAATCTATGCTCCAAGTACTAAAGCATCTACACTTGTTTTTTTTTTTCTTTTTTCTTTATTTTGTATTTATTTTAAAAAAAACACAGTAAAAAGAATTTAAAATGTGGAAGAGTTAACAATAACTATATAGAGGATAAGAGTGATAAGCATGGCTTATCAAGGGTAGACATACAAATAAGATTGCTACACCTATATTTTCTTTGTGTTCATCTTTCCCTCTGAATTTTTTTTTTCCATCCCTGTATATCCTTATCCAAGGTCTCTTCCCCC
>PVIH01022184.1:0-27840 GCA_004025045.1 Sigmodon hispidus | reverse complement strand
TTGCATTTATTTTCTGATGAACAACTTTCCTTTGGAAATATTTTTGGAAAGAAATCCATATGGGCACAATGAGGTACTCTTTTTTAATAATAATATATTTTAGTAACATCTATGTCTTAAAACTAAAAATTATTTACTACAAAACATTGTATCTTTTAGTCCTTGAACACACCATATTCTTATTAATACAAGTTACTCTAAAAATAAACCAAATGTTATGTGACATGAATTGAAATGAGAAAATGTAAAATATATTCTAAATATCTAAAAACTAAACAACACACATTCTAAGAAGCTTATAAAATTGTCCCCAAAAGTGATATATTAATACACAATGAAGAGGGCATTAGATGCCCAGGAATTAGAGTTACAGGTAGTTGTGAGAGATAATGTGTGTGCAACACAAACTGAATCTATGCTCTTAACTGCATTGTGATATATATGTGTATATATGTATAATGATAATGAAATAAAATTATATTTATATGTATATTTTTATTTGATATAAGATTTCTATTTTTTTTTTACTTTGTGCTCAGCTTTTCCTCTGAATTGTTTTTCTTTTTTTCCTTCATATTTATTTTGTATTTATCAAGAAGAACAGTAAAATGAATTTAAAATGCTGATAAGTTAACAATAACTATGAAGAAGATAAAAATCATAATTATGACTTATCAAGGGTGATAATGCAAATAAGATTACAACACATATATTTACTTTGTATTCAGCTTTCCCTCTGAATTTTTTCTTTTTCATCCCTGTATATCCTTATTCAAGGATTCTTGCTCCTCCCGCCTCATCAGGTCATTTTTCCTTCTCCACAATGCCCCATCCCCTCCCTGGGCAGGGAGCAGACAGTCCTATGGTCCCACTGACCCAATAAAGGTTAGATAAGTCTCCACTCCTGGCAAATCCAGTTTTGTCTCCCCTCCCTCAAGAGTGAGTCAGGTGTTCCTATAGTTGGAGTGGGATCTGAAGGGTCAGTCCAGGGTGTTTCTGATCCCAAGCTGTTCAGTGGTTGTGATTCCCAGCTTGGGCATGCTTGGCTTTTTTCTTGTTTGTTTGTTTAGAGACCACTAATGAGTGAGTACATCCCCTGCTTTTCTTTCTGAGTTTGTGATACCTCACTCAGGAGGATATTCTCCAAATCCATCCATTTGCCTGTGAATTTTAGGATATCGTTTTTTCTTACTACTGAGTATTATTCCATTGTGTAGATGTACCACAGTTTGTTAATCCATTCTTCAGTAGAGGGACATCTAAGTTGTTTCCAGGTTCTTACTATTACAAATAATGCTGCTATGAACATAGTTGAGCTAATAATACCTTTGGAGTGTGAATGTGCATCTTTAGGGTATACACTTAGAAGTGGTATTGCTGGGCCCTAGGGGAGATTGATTCTCAATTTTCTGAGAAAACACCATACTGCATTCCAAAGTGGCTGAATAAGCTTACACTCCAACCAACAATGGAAGAGTGTTCCCCTTGATCTGCATCCTCTCCAACATAGGCTGTCATCTGTGCCATTTATCTTAGCCAATCTAACAGGTGTTAGGTGATATCTCAAAGTTGTTTTGATTTGCATTTCTCTGATGGCTAAAGATGATGAGCACTTTTTCAGGTGCCTTTCAGCCATTTGTAGTTCCTCTGCTGAGAATTCCCCATTTTTTGATTGCGTTATTCAAGGTTTGGGGCTCTAGATTCTCGAGCAATTTATATATCTTAGAGACCAGTCCTCTGTTTGTTGTAGGGTTGGTGAAAATCTTTTCCCATTCTGTAGGCTGTCGTTTTGTCCTATTGACAGTGTCCTTGGCTTTACAGAAGCTTCTTAGCTTTAGGAGATCCCACTTATTAATTGTTGATCTTAGTGTCTGTGCCACTGGTAGGTTTTTGGGTAGGATTTCTATTTTTTGTCCTGACTATCCTCGAGTTACTTTGAAGATCAGCCTGGCCTCATACTTCTGTTTCCTGAGTGCTCTTTTTAAGTGCTCTTGATGGCTTGTACCACCAAGCCTCAATCTTTGTTTCGCATTTTTATGTAATTTTAAAAAGTAACAGAAATTTCATGTGTACTACAAAATATTTTTATCATATTCATCCCCCTCCTCCTCTACTTTTTTTCAGATTTATCACCATCTATTTTATATTTCACATTTTCTCTCTTTAAATAGTTCACTGAGTCCACTTTATCTTACCTATATACACATGAGTCAGAGACTAACCTTCCAGGACCAAACCCTAAAGGAAACTATTTCTTATTATTCTTTTCTTTAAAGTTTTTTTTTCTTTATTTGAAAGGTTTTCTTCTTTTAATTTTACATATAAACCACCGGTCCCTTTCCCTCGCTCCTCCTACTAGCCTCCAGCTTCTCCCCACCCTACCTCTCATCCACTTCTCAGGGAGGGTAAGGACTCCCACAGGGACTCAATATAGTCTGCATATCCAATTGAGGAAGAACTAAACCCATCCACCATATGAAGGGTGAGCAAGGTATCCCCCTATAAAGAATGGGCTTCAAAAAGTCAGTTCATTCACTAGAGATAGATCCTGATCCCACTGCCAGTGTCCCCACAATCTTCTCAAGCCTCACACTATCATCCACATTCAGAGTGCCTAGTTCAGTCCTGTGCGTGGTTCCAACAGTCATTCCAGAGCCAATGAGCTCCAAGTAACTAGACTAGACATGGAGTTCGAGCCAGAATGCTTTGTCTTTTTAAAGCTTTGTCTCTTAACTCTGCTATTTTTTCTTTCTTATTCATTGTATTTTATTCTTAGAAGGAGATGGCACAATGCCTTTATAGAACATATGTCACATATTAAAATAAAAATGCCTGCCTCCTACTAATATCTGCCTGGCATAATATCTTTCATTGTTTTACCCTGATCTAGTTTCTCTCTTTTAAGGTACCATATAGTTTTTGGAGGAGGTAAATTAAAGTATCCTGTTTCCTATTAAAACTTTGGATTCTGTCTTTTGTTGGAGAATTGATAGCACTGACAATCAGTATTATTACAGTTAATTATTCATCAAGTCACATAATTTTTTGATTTTCTGTTCTTCTTTTGCTAATGTTCATTTACTTAAATCCTCCTTAGCAGGCTATTTTTTTGTTTCCCTTGCCCATTTGTCTGAAATATTAATATTTGTATTTTGTTGAATGCTGCCTGCCTTGTTGGTTCTAAATTCCTTTGGCCCTTCCTTTATCATAGAATTTTCACTTCTAATTCAGTCATGGTAGATGGATTGGATGAATATAGTTGTCTGGATTGACACCTGTGGTCTTTCAGAATATGGAGCCTTTTGGTATTAAACTGTCCATTAAGCGACAATCTATCATACTGATGGTCCTATTTCTTTATCTATAACTTTTAATTTTTCATCGTAAGCTTTATTTTATTTAAATTTTGTTGTTTCTAATTGAAATAGAATTATATCACTACCTTGTGCCCTTTCCTCTCTCTAGCTCCTACAAGTTACACTCTCTTGACACCTTCCATTCTCAACTTGAAAGATTATTTTTCTTTTCTTATATTTGTTACATAACAATGTATGAGAAATGTATATAAATAGAACCTGCCAGGCTCATTTTTTGTTGATTGTGTGTATATACTTTCAAGAATGACAACTCTGCACTAGACACTCAATAAGGGGACTCATTTCCATGTACTTTTGTTGCTCTATATATTTCATGTTTTACTTTAGAAGGATGTGAGACATTTGTTTTCTGAATCTGCTTAGTTTTAAATATGCCTTGGTACCTGGACATGCTTCTCTTGACCTAGATGTTAGATACTTTATGAGTGTTTTTGAAATATTTTCTGTGACTTTGGTATAGAATTGTCATATTCCCATAATTTACCGAATTTCTTTCATGGTGTTTCAATTCTTTCACATACTCCATAACACATTTATAATTTAGTGTCCTTGACTAAATGTAGCAATTATTCTACCTTGTCTAAAATAGTAATTTTTCTGCCCTCTTTCCACTCTATGTCCCATGCTATTATTGAGGTTTTGTTTTTAAGCTTTTATTTGATCTATTTGAATATTCATCTCAAGGATTTCAGTTTTACTTCAAATATTTTAATTCAGTTTTCACATTCTTTATTGATTTTTTGTCCCTTCAGCACCTTAGCTGTGTTCTCATTCATTTTTGATATACTAATAATCACCACTCTTAGTTTCTTTCTAAGATTTATTTTTACATAGTATATTTAGATCACCATTTTCCGTCACGTATATTGCTCAAGTGGCTGAAACCAGAGAATCTGTAGGCCAAATGCTTAGGGTACAATCAAATAGTATTTTTCTTGCTGAAGGAATGTAGCTATAAAATGACTCTAAGAAACTCTATTATACTAATAGATTAGGATCCCACTCAGCCATCATCAGAGAAGCTTCCACCTACATTGATTATAATAAATACTTAAATCCATTACAAGAATGTGTACAGAGAGTGAGAGATCTTGGAATACTCAGTGCTAAATGAGTGTCCTTTTCTGACCAACACCTTGCTTCAGAGCTAAGAGAACTCCAAAGAAGAAAAGAGGGAAGATAATAAGAGCAAGAGGGGTTGAGTAATAATAATTTCTAGCCCAAAAAGACAACATGACTTTGAACACAGAGACTGAGTCAGCAGGCACAGGTCGTTCACAGGGCTAAAGCAGATGGACCAGCACTGAGTATGGAGTATATATGAGCTCTGATTCCTAACCAGGTGGCTGTCTCCTTTTGACAATCACATGCAAAGGAAAAATTAGTTTTCTAAAATAGAGTTCAAATGATTACATAAACCACACAAAGCAGGCCTATGACCAGCAGTATGTGGTCAACACAGACTTAACTCAATTTGGGAGATATTTAGTTTGGTTTTGTCTCATAGTGCTCTGTGTAGACATTATTTAACTTCTTGAGTTTTACTTCTATGTTATGGTTATTGATTCTGTGTTTCTAGATTGTGTGTGTTTCTTATGATTCTTATTTTTTATTCTGATTTGTTGGTTTTATTAAACTGTTTCTTTTTATATTAAACTTTAATGTGGTTTATTTAGAGATTATTTCATTCATTTTTTGCTCTCATTAATGATAAGTAATTCTTTTACTTTTCCTTTATTTTGAATAAAGTCACATTTTCTATCTGTGTATATTCTTCTTCAAGGTCCTTTTCCTCTCGTACACCCTCCAGTCACTCTCTCTTCTTCACATCTCATTATCTCCTCCCTATCATAGGCAGGAGATTCCAAAGTCCCAATATGGCTAAGTTCATCATCCACTCCTGGCAGATCTAGTTTCCTTACGCCAATATCAAGACTGAGTCAAGTGTTCCTCTGGAGGAAATGGGATCCACGGTGTCAGTCCAAGGTTTTTCACATCCTAAGCTGTTCAGTGGTTGTGGTTTGCAGCTTGGACATGCTTTGCTTTTTTTGTTGTTGTTGTTTAGAGTCCACTAATGAGTAAGTACATTCTCTTCTTTTATTTCTGGGTTTGTGATACCTCACTCAGGAGGATATTCTCCAAATCCATCCATTCATTTTCTTACTGCTGAGTAGTATTCCATTGTGTAGATGTACCACAGTTTGTTAATCCATTCTTTAGTTGAGGGGCATCTAGGTTGTTTCCAGGTTCATGCTATTATGAATAATGCTGTTATGAACATAGTTGAGCTAATGCCTTAGTAGTGTGTATGTGTAAATTTAGGGTATATGCCCAGAAGTGGTATTGCTGGATCCTTGGGGACATTGTTTCCCAGTTTTCTGAGAAAATTCCATAGTCCAATCCGGAGTGGCTGAACAAGCTTACACTCCCACCAACAATGGAGGAGTGTTCCCCTTGCTCTACAGCTCCCACCTGTGTCTTGGTGTCAGGTGGTGTCTCAAAGTTGTTTTGGTTTGCATTTCTTTGAAGGTAAAATATTGAGCACTATTTCAAGTGCCTTTCAGCCATTTGTAATACTTTTCCTGAGAATTTTTATAGATATGAACCCCATTTTGTGAATGTGTTATTCAATGTTTTGAGATCTAGTTTCTTGAGTTCTTTATATATTTTAGTGATTGGTCCTCTGTCACTTGTAGGGTTGATGAAAAGCTTTCCCCATTCTGTAGACTGTCATTTTGTCTTATTGACAGTGTACATGGCTTTACATAAGCTTCTCAGTTTCTAGAGGTCCCACTTACTGATTGTTGTTCTTAGTGTCTGTGCCACTGGTTTTATATTTAAGAGGTGGTTGCCTGTGCCAATTTGTTGGAAGTTATTTCCTACTTTCTTTTTTATCAAGTTTAGAGTGGCTGGGTTTATGTTGTGGTCTTTGAAGCACTTAGAATTGAATTTTGTGCAGGGTGACAGGCTTGGATCTATTTGCATTTTTCTACACACTACCAACCAGCTATGCCAATACCATTTGTTAAAAAGATTATATTTTTTCCATTGGATATTTTGGGCCTCTTTGTTGAAGATCAGGTGTTCATAATTTTTGGGTTAATGCCTACATCCTCAATTTGATTCTGTTGAACAAGAATTCCACTTTTATGCCACTACTAGGCTTTTTTTATTACTGTAGCTCTATAGTATAACTTGAAGTCAGGTATGTTGATGCCTCGTGAGGTTCTTATTTGAGCAAAATTGTTTTGACAATCCTGGCTTTCCTGTTATTCCAAATGAAGTTGAGTATCGTTCTTTCAAGTTTTGCAAAATATTGTGTTGGGATTTTGATTTGGTAGTGCATTGAATCTGTAGATTGCTTTTGGTAGAATTGCCATTTTTACTATGTTGATCCTACCTTTTCAGGAGCATGGGAGATCTTTCCATTTTCTGATATCCACTTCAATTTCTTTTTTCAGTAATTTAAAATTTTTGTCAAATAGATCTGTTACTTCTTTGGTTATAGTCACTCCAAGGTATGTAATGATATTTGTGGCTATTATAATGAGTGATGTTTCCCATATTTTTTATCTGCCATTTTGTATTTTCTGAATAGGTAGACTACTGATTTATTTGAGTTAATCTTATACTCTACTAAGTTGCTGAGGGTGTTTATCAGCTGTAGGAGTTCCCTGGTAGAATATTTATTCATATGTACACCATTTTTTAAAAATGGGTCAAATTCTTAAGTCTTTTTGGAATTTTATATATTTTAATTATTATCTTTTTACTGAATGAATGATTATAAAATATCTTCTTCCATTATGTATGTTATTATAAATCATGGGTTTCAATAATATAGTCTAATATACAGATTCAATATTCAAACAATAGCCAAGACAGAGCCTGTAGCAAGATGGAGTTATGCTTGCTAAAGTAGAGAGGGCTTGGCTCCTATATGTACTTTATTAGTGTACAACACCCCTCTTACTTATCTTACTTAGTTCTTAATGACAAATAAATTAAGTAAATTGCTATTGCTTTCATTGAGGGGTCTTTTACATCATTATTTATCTCACTTCAGAAATGTTTTATGATAATTTACAATCTTAAGAATAAACTACACAAAATGTTGCACTATTGGTGCAGTCAGCTTACTGAGATTCCTACTAAAACTTATAATGAAATACCACAATTAATGTAGTAGATATTTCCAGGATGGTCCTATAAACACACACACAAAGAGAGAGACACACACACACTAACAGAAATAAGGAATCTTGAATGGTTAGGAATATTTACATACCACTACTATTTTACATATTAATTTACACCTATGAATTATGTTACAAATGTGTTACTACTCTGTTTTAATATTATATGATGTGTTTTATATGTTATAGAGTTTAGTTTGACAATGTTACCATGTTTAAAATTTATTGATTTCCCAGTTTTTTATGCTCCATTATAGTTTTATTGTAGTGATAATCTAACTATAGAAAATGTCATCATGGAACGCGTCAGCAGCTGGGCAAGGAGGGCAGCCAGGAAGGCAGTGGCCCTCTCTTGCACTCCAACACCACGCCTGCTGTGCCCTGGTCCTGCCACAGTCACAGCCATGCTGCGCCGGTTGAGCCTGCTTGATGTCCCCGAGCTCGTGGACACAAAGAAGAAGAGTGAAGGCATCCTGAACAGCCCAGACTCAGGGCTTCCCCCAAGCCCTAGCCCCAGCCATTGGGGGCTCATGGTGGCAAGGACAGGTGGTGGAGGGGTGCGTGTTCCGGTTTCTGGGGCGCTTGAACCAGAAGTGGCAGTGATCCCAGCAATCCCCAACCAAGCATCTCTGACTCACTCACTGGCTACTCTCTGATGAACATGGCTCTGTCCCCTGTCCTTCGATGAAGGAGTCGAATTTGATCCCTTACCAGCAAGGGAAATAAAATATACTTCCTCAGTCAAGTACGACTCTGAATGGCATTTCATCAATGATATGCAGATGTCCTTGGGCCTAGTGATGGCTTCCTGCAGCCAATCACTTGTATCCCCAATTGCACTTGGGGAAACTATAAGGCTGAGGTGCACTTCCAGCCCCGCCACAAGGCTGAGTGATTCCTCAGCACCACCACCATTTACCCCAAGTACCCCAAGACCATCTAACCACCACTCTGGATTACAACTGCCACAAGAAGCTGAGGAGATTTCTGTCCAGTATGGAGCTCGAAGCCACAGAATGCCTGGGTAATGATGGTCTCTCAGATGAATGCTGAATTAAGCCTGCTACTTCGTGTTGGGTCAGCAGTTCACATACTGCCCTAGAGCCCAGACCAACCTGAACAAGCTGTGTGATGTTCTTGCACACCATCCCAGCCCCAGAGAAGTCTAACCTGGAGATACCTCTAAGCCTAGCCATGGGAAGAGGAAAAAAAACATCACTGCATTCTATAATAATAGATAAACTTGGCTTTGTTTAAAATTTTTCAGACAGGATTTAAAAAGAACATGCATATACATGTTCTGGTTGGTAAATTCAAAGACTTTCCCAAAGTCTCAATTTGATGAGGAAAATAAAGATAGGTAGAACAAAAGTGTCATCAGGACAGTCTGAGGTGAGCTTGGCCTCAGTTTTCTGATGAAGAAAGTAAGAAAGTCTCTGGGATAGAAAAGGTGAGTTTTAGGAAATTTCAGCCATGAATATTTTCACTGCTGAAAAAAAACAAGAAAAATGGAGCCACCTCTGATAGACTGTGATGGGCACCTCTGATAGACTGTGATGGCCACCTCTGATAGACTGTGATGGCCAGGTGTGCTCAATCTGAGGACCATTTTCTGCCTCCATTTCCATGTGTTCCCAGCTAGTCCAAGCTCTTACTATTATCAAAAGTTTTTCTCAAGATATTAGGGGAGAAAACCAAAAATCACAAAAGGAGATGCCTTTGAAGCCGGAGCCTTCTGCCTTTTCTGCCTTCATCAGATTGGGTAAACAGCTAGCCCAGTCTGGGGTGCTGCAGCTATCTGCATCTTAAAGCTTGGTTCCAGGCACAGGCTCTGGTGCAGCCTTAGCTTGCTTGGCATCTGCTTAACATCTCCAGGGGCTTCTGTCATTCCCCTCATAGGTATTTTGGGGGTTTGAAATACTTTCCTTTTTTTTCCATAAGGCAAAATGCAGCAGAGTGCTTTTGTTTGAGAGAAACAGTATTTTAAAAGAATGCTTTTGGGAAACACATGTTGGAACTTTGTGGAAAGGGATTCCACTGTGGGCTGCCATGCCTAAGAGCAGCTGAGACTGGAAGTGACAGATTCAGATATGACTAAGATCGACATGATTAAATGTCTCTCGATGAACTGATTCTTAGGACTTTGATAGTGTCAAAACTGGAAGGAATTGGGTTTAACCCAAAAAAAGCAAGGAATATTGCTTAGCATCCAGTTGAAGCTAGGATGAATTTTGGAACAGGGAGTGACAGTTCAAACATCTCCACAACCTGGCCTCTGTGGTACCACTGCATACACAGAAGTGACTGTCTTGGAGTTGGGTTTGAATTAAAGGTGTTTCCCAGCCAACTTTGAGAGTCCAGCTGAGCCAGCCACACCAGCAGTGACAATACTGGGCCAGTGGATACTGGGCACCGGGCTGCTCCTGCTCCCCTGCCCCTACCCCAGGCCTGGCCCTTGCTTCTTATACCACCCCTGCCAGGCCCCACAGTGCTGGAGTAAATAAAATGGCAAATTGATTTTTATTCAAGCATTGGAAAGAACATGACATACATATTTCCTCTGCATACATCCAAGTCATGTCAAGTGGGTTACAGAGGCTCTGCTTTCTGTGATGTCTCTGGATTTGTGAGGATGGCTTCCATCTGTCCAGAGAGCAGAATTGAGGACATGCTGGCTCCCCTGGGGCCACAGTAGAGACTTGTTATCATGGAAAAAAGGTGCAAAGATAATAAATCTCATTTGAAGTTGTGCTGTCTAGAGCCACATGGCCTAGTCCATGTCCCCTGCACACAGCAATGCCCCATCTGTTGGGCTTTTAACTCATCCACCTGGGCAGAGGTTACTGGCTTCATGATCCCAGCTGACTAAGGTACAGCTCAGTCAGGGACACCTGGGATCCTTCAAGCTTCTCAGTCAAACTCAGAGTACCAAATACTAGTTGGCTTTGGAAAAGCATTTATTGGCAAAAGTAGATTTTCTGTCTGGCTTTATAATGTCACTGAAGTGGGAGATATAATTTCTTTTTGCAAATATATTTTTTCTTTAGTTTTTCAAGACAGGGTTTCTCTGTGTAACAGTTCTGGCTGTCCCTGGAACTCATTCTATAGACCTGGCGGGTCTCAAACTCAAAGAGATCTGCCTATCTGTCTTCCAAATGTTGGGATTAAAGACGTGTGCTACCCCACAAATAAATACAATTTTTAAATTAGGAAAATCAACAAGGCTTTTCTCTACCCTTTGGAGACACTTGATGGGGGTTCAGATCGATACCTTAGGAATAGGATCCTCTCTCTCTCTCTCTCTCTCTCTCTCTCTCTCTCTCTCTCTCTCTCTCTCTCTCTCCCTCCCTCCCTCCTTCCCCCTACTGTGGGGAGATCTTAGTTAAATTGGATCATGTTAAGTTCAGGCAGAACATTCTAGGTGTGAATGGAACCAGAACCATATCAGTAAGTAGAAGCAAGTGCAGTGGATATCTGATGTGGATGGAAAGGCTTTGTGTCGGCAGGTTATTCAATAGGGTTCAGCTGTTTGTAACTGTTTTGAATCTTCTCTGGTTCTCCAAACCAGCCTTCAAAGCTTCAGACCCAGAAGCTCGGTGGCATCCTGGAGCACACTGGTGGAGGTGTCACCAGCCCAGAGCAGAACCCTGATAGTTGGGAAGGGGAAGAGATTTTTTTAAACTCACCCACTTGACATTTCTAAGTGTGCTTGAGAGACTGGGTGTGTTCATTGTGAGGCTTTTTACTCTGTTTCTTAAGTTATGGTGGCTGTTGCAGATGTGTGCTGCTAGAGAAAGGTAGTTTTCCTTTCAAGCATCTAAAACAGACTTTATTTGAACAAGTATCTTTTCATTTGACACCTTTCCTATTTTTAAACTTAGAAAATATATCACAACAAAAGACAAAAAAAGTGAATTTTAAAGTTATCTTAGATTTCTGTTCTATTCCACTTTTACTTTGTGATTCCTGAATTTAACAATAAAATATCTAAAACATAAAAAAGGAAATGTCATCATGTAGCTAAGCATTGTTCTTTGAGTTCTGGGAAGAATAATGTTGGAATTTTGATAAGGATTTCATTGAATCTCTAAATGTGTAATAGAGTGAACACTCCTCCATTGCTGGAAGGAGGAAACATTTGTACACTCACTTTAGAAATCAGTATAGTATTTCTAAGAAAACAGAGCAACAATATACCCCAAAAAATACAGCAATCTTGCTATTGGGCTTATGCCCAAGATGTGCACAGTTTTAACAAAAGGAGATTAGTTCAAGAATGTTCATAAAAGCATTATTAGTAATAGTTAGAACCTGGAAACACCATAGCTGCCTCTCAAATGAAGAATAGATTAAAAAATGGTAAATTTATACAACAGACAAATGATATCCTGTAATTGCAGGCAAGTGGATGTACCTGGAGATTATCATGCTGAGTGAGGTAACACAAGCAGAGATAGACATGGTATATGAACTCACTCCTAAGTGGATTTTAGACATAAGCAAAAGATAAACAGGCTAAAATACACATACTTCCAGCAGCCAGGAGGAAGTTAAGAGAGACATCCATAGATTCCCCCTACAAGAAATAATAGAAATAATTCCTTGAGTAAACTGGGATCAGACACAGGTGGGGAACAAAGTGAAATAAAAAGAAAACATGATTGGGTGGGAATGTAGAGTGGAGAGAGAAACAGAGAAGGAGAGCAACCAAGTAGTACAGTATGAGTTTCTGGCCAAACCCAGCCCCATGTCTAGACAGGACTGCAGCTGCTAAGCTCCCCACCTCCAACGACCTGGATGCTTATAATAATTACATATTCAGCCTATGTCCAGGGCTTATTGCCAGTTAGCTCTCTTATCTCAACTCAAACCTATTCCTATCATCTGTCATGCCATATGGCCTGTGGCTTACCTGAATTTCTTCACATATTGCTCCTTTCGTACCTGGATACCATCTCTCTTTACTCTGTCCACTTCCCTTTTATTGATGCTTGGATTCCCCTCAGCTTCTAAGATTCCCTGCCATAGGCAAAATTGTCCTATGATTAATGAATTATATTCACGGTATACAGAAAGAAGTCCCACATCAAAGTGAATATCTTGATAGAAGGAATAATTGTGGGATTAGAGAGAAGCCTGGTGCTGGGGAAACATCCAAGAACCCCATGCTGAGTCCAGCTAGGACTACAAGCAATAGTGGAGAGGGTGCCTAAACTGATCTTTTCATATTATCATATGACTGACCAACATGTTTGCCATTGTAGAAAGTTCATCTAGCAGCTGAAGGAGGCAGACAGAGAGACCTATAAATAAACACTGGGTCAGCTTAGGAGAAGAATTAAAGATTGCATGAGTGAAGTCACTGGGATCATAGTGAGGATAGTGTTCTGTGATGTTGGGAGATTGTTGACTCTA
This sequence comes from Sigmodon hispidus, assembly GCA_004025045.1. NCBI lineage: Eukaryota > Metazoa > Chordata > Mammalia > Rodentia > Cricetidae > Sigmodon > Sigmodon hispidus. Next base: position 14,852 of record PVIH01022184.1, on the reverse strand, counting down.
AAATGGCAATAGATAAACCTTTATGGATTGGATCTGGAATTCAGAAAATATTATAAAGCTTGTAATTATGCATCAATCTGAGAAACCCAACATAATGATTTTCAAGGAGGCTGTACAAGTTTGTCTTTAAACTACCAATGAAGGAACATTTCCTTTGTTCCATGTCCTAGCTAGTATGAGCTATATCATTAATGGATTGTATCGCACACATATGCATTTTATCTTAATTCTTACTCATACAGCCTGTTCCCTTACCCCTGCTCCCCTCTTTAACCAGATGCGCTTAAGGTGATATCCCTTTTTTTCTTCAAGTGTAAAGAGCACCTGTTAGAGTATGTCCCTCTACTCCAGCTATCTGTGGACTCAACCTGCACAATTCTTATCTTCCTCTGAAATGTCTCATGAATCTCACTAGGTAGAAATTACAGCTCAGTGTCAGTTCTCTTAGGAAAAGATAGCAAGAAAGAGAAAAAAAATGTAAAGTAAAGAAATAAAATACCAGGGGTAAATGTGCTCCTCTATGATTAGGCTCATAAAGTTTATGTAAACAAATTGAGTAAAACAGGAACCTGTTTTGTTCTCATTAGCAAAAAGTTGGGGGAGTTTAGCTCCCACATGGAAAGTAACAAATACTTAGGGACTTATTACAAGTCCTTTAAGTTTGGAAGATGGAATTGTCAACCCTCAGAAGACAAAAGCTCAAAGCACCAAAATATTCCACTAAGAGCTTTAGCAGATGACCTGTTCTGATGACAGATCTCCTGATCTCCTCAGACCAGGCAATACAACCCAGCATCAGAATAGCACTCCACCTTGTACCATCTAATTTACTGACTCAGAGTAACTGTCTCTGTGATAGGTATTAAAAATTCTCTTTACTATAATAATAAAACCCAGAGCCAGAGATTGGAGAAAAGCTGAACTATCAGACAGACAGGGAATAAATCATAGCCATTTCTCACCCATTCAACTCCTTGAGCTAAGAAAAATAGGTCCTATCTCCAAGAGTCTTCAGACTGACTGGGCATGAAGGCAAAGGGAAGAACATCTGCATTCTCCTAACTTACATTTCTTTCACCAGCCAGGTATTGTAATTCCTGTATCAACTTTCCTTATACTAGAATTATATGTAGAACCCTGTCGCTGGCCTTTAACTCACAGAGATGATATATTACATTTAAATAATCTGGGCAATATTGGATGCCAAACTGTGTTTATTCCCATTGCTAGTCTGGTCAATAGCCATGGCCAGTCTAGGCTCACAATATAACATATAAGAGTCCCCTTAGACTCCTGTCCATAGCAGAGTCACAGGTGAGCAGATTCTAGCTCCTGGCTGCCTGTCTGGAGAATTCTTCTCAAATATCAGAGTACTACCCAAGAGTCTGATCTCAGACTTTTGCTAGCAAACAGATTCTAGGCATTAGCTGTGAGGGGGCTCCTCCAGCAACCCCTAAAAGAAGACAATTCACATGGTTGGGTCATGCCTCCAGATTAAACTTCATCATCAGACCAAGACTGAGGTCTTTGAAACTCAGACCCATGTCCAGAGCAGCGTCAGAGTATGAACAAGTGGACACTTGGAGAAACATCATAACTTTATTAATTGGAAACATAAATAAAATAAATATAAAAGATTCCTGGATGACCTGAGCTCTCAGGTCCAGTTAAAAAGGGCTGGGGGCCCTCTGAAGGGAACTGTGCTCCCTTGCTCTCCAGCAGCTTTAGGATTTCAGGAAGCTCCGGACTTCACATCATTCAGAGCTGCTGAGTCATATGCTGGTCTGGACCTGAATGTCTGGGCCAGTGATTCCTGCCTGTGGTTGGTCCCTGTACCACTGGTCTTCTGACATGGGTATTTGTTTTATCACTAATTGTATGAGTCTGTTATTGTAGAATTTAGTATTTTGCTTCGAATTGGATCTGGTGCCTCCATCTTGGACTGCCCCTTGTTCAGCAACTTTGCATCCAGGCTGTGCATAGTCCCCAGGTTTTGCACAGTGCAGCAGTCCCCAGTCTTCTGCAGGGTCTAGGTTACTTCCTGCCTGGTCCTTGGTTGGCTATCCCCAAGAGCTGCACTCACCACAGAATTCCACAGCCACATATGCATGCAATGCTCAGGGCTGAGAGGTACATCATACACTGACCCATGTGCACATGCTGTATTTCTCCATGGTGACAAAGAGAATTGGATGTTTCTTATTATGGTATGGCCAAGGGCTCTTTGAGATCTCCAGCCTAGCAAAACCTTTAGCACTCAACTCGAGGGAGGTTATCAGGCTGAAAATAGAAAGAGAAATACAGAACACAAAGAAATATTAGAAATATGCATATATATGGACTAAAATTGTCTACAGAAGCATATTCTGCTTGGTCAGATTATGTGGAAGTGCTCTGAGAAGTTTTACTCTTCAATTCACTCACTCAAGACTGTGTATAGCAATCCTCTCATTCTATAGCAAAAAGTTGAGTGACATGGGTTTACCTTGTCCCATGCTTCAGATTACAGCTTTAAACAAAGCAGCAGGGTTTGTTTGCCGGTTTTGGATTCTCAATGAAGACTTTCTTGTTAGACATACTGAAGCACAGACAAAGGAATGATCAATTGTATCTCATTAAGTGAACAGATAGATGGCTCTGTAAGTTGATGAGTCAAATTGCAGTGGGTGGATGGCTAGCTAGGCTAATATTACATGACCAAATGGTGCTAAATCACGCAGCTAGGCAGCTGCCTGTCCCTACCTCCTGTTGTTGGTCCTGGAGTCCTGTGGTCTGTTCTTCTTGACGTTTACGTACTACTTTCAAGTCCACCAAGTAGTACTTGAGTCGAACCCAATCATCCAGAAGTTTCTGCTTCTCCTTTGTCAGCCTGTCCACCTCTTTATTTAGCTGATTCTGCTCCATCTCTAGCCGGCTCTGGAGATCACTGGAAACATCATAGGCATAATAAACCATTGCAAGCCTCCTTATACTACCTGACTCCATGTCTCAGAAATCAAATTCAATCCCAGGTTTGCCATAAGATCTAAGCAAGATCCCTCATAGGCATTTAAGGACAAAAGTAGTGAACAGTTATTCCCAGAAAAAATTATACCTATTTCTAAGTCGACGAAGAGTATCAGAAGTCCAAGTAACTTCAAAAACAAGAACAGTTCCTGACCTGTCCTAATCTGTTGTTGATAATGAAGAAACATCAGCAGGTAATGGCAGTAAGGACACAGGGGAGTACAGTTCCTACATCAATCAGCCCCTGCCCTATATGCCTCTTAAAGATGTAAATACTCTTCTATAAAGACTATTGACTGTCCACATATGGGTAGTAAACACATGGTATCCAATGTCCCTTTCACAAGAGTCAGATTTTTGATACTCTGCATATCAGAGTTGGCAAAACAATTCATAACAATAGCAAATCGCAGCTATAAAATAGTTACAAACATTGTTTTATAGTTAGGGTTATCCAAACACTGATGAATTGAAAAAAAAATAATCAACCAAGGTCATGGCACCAGGAAGTCTAATAGTCCCTATACTAGATGTTACTGAGTATGGCAATATGATGGGAGGAAGAGCTCACAATCAATATAACCCTTAGCAAGATTGAGTAAATTGCCACATTTCCTAAATCTGCTTCCTAAGGCTTCTAAGAAGCCCATAAGCTAGAAGCAGAGTTATAGACTCTACAGTCTAGAGATAAAGTCAGAATTGGTCATTGCACAATTGGTGTCCCCACCAAGACAAACACTTACCAGTAAAATCTTATCTCCTGTGTCTTATCCCTGAGATTCTCCAAGTCCTCAGTGTTCTCAATCTTCAAACTTTGTAGGTCTGCCAAGATCTTTTTATGCTCAGACTTGATCTTCTTATAGAATCGACTTGGCCTGTGGCAGGGCCTGACCCACAAAGCAAAAGACTTTATGAACATAATCCACTAAAAGTATATCAATTCAAGGCATATTCTAGTCTGCTGGAGCCCATGAGATGACATATTTAGCTTCTATTTTCTAGGAATTGCTGGTGTTTAAACTTGCTAGCATGATCCCAAATCAGCAGAAGTTGAGTATTCAGAGAGAAGCAGCTGAGTCTTACTGAGCTCCCTCAGGAGCCCTGCTCAGCGAAATTGGCATGGAATTCCCAAGAGTCTACCATAGGTCTGGAAGCAAAAAATCTATGATAATATTTATGCTGTTACAAGCAGAAATTCTTATTCTTGTGGGTCTATGGGACTCAATAACATGAAAGTTTCATAAAATCCCCAAAGGCATTGCTAGGTAGTGTCTCTGTGAGCACATTGGTAAGCTGTATTCTACAATTCTGCTTACAATAAACCTCTCAATCTGCAGTACAGACATCACCTAGAAAATTTGTTAAAAACAACTTTTCATATGAAATCACAGACCTACTTATTACAGTCTTGAGAGAGGTGCATGCACAAACACATAGTTGCATAAATACAGAATCAGGTTGGAGAGAGAAAGGGACAGAGAGAAATATTGAAAGAGAAGAGAGAGAATATTCTCAATATGTTGCTAAATAAATGTATGTAGTTGTATCATCTCATAGTGGACTAAGGGCAACATGAGTTAGTCAAATCTTGAAGCAACATACTAAGATGAGGACTCAGGCCTTTCCAGCTGGTACTTGGAACATCTAAAACAGAAAAAATCTTGCCAGGCAAGTGAAAACTTACAGCAAGTTACAGCTCACAGTATCCACCACTTGACAAGATCTCTTCAAATATATTCTAGAACATATATACTACAGCCTCAATTCCTGAGTTATGTGACTCAGGCCACAACTCTGGATACCATCCAGAGGAACAGAATAGTCTATGTCCCCTCATACTTCTGCCCAGGTTTCTGGTTCTGCTTCTGGAAATCATTGAGAGAACTGAGGATGCACAAAGTTACACCTGAAAGTGATACCTTTATAGAAGCTCATTTCATAGATAAAATTATCAAAGGAAAAATTGTAGTGAAAAACAGTCACCATACAATTTGAAACAGTAAATACCTATATTCCAAGGGTGCCTCAATCACAGAGATGAGGTGATCTTCCAGGGCGTTTATCTCACTAGTAAGCAGCTGCAGCTGTGTGGTCATGCTCTCAGTCTTCTGCTTCACCTGCCTTTTTGTGAGAATCGCAGGGGTGGATGATGGCTCCTTGGAGTCCCCTGTGGATAAATAAACAAATATATTATTGTGACAGGACAGAGGATAGACAGATCACCCTCCTTTGTAAGATGTTTGAGAAAGAATGTATGCCTGTAACTCAGTGCCACCAAAAATAATTTGGCCTTAGGCTTTAGATACCCCCTCTGGGATTCTCATATCACCCATCTATCTCCCTGATGACAGATTAGTGTCTCTGCCAGCTGGTGTTCTCTGCCCTTTTTGAAGTAGCTAAAGAGAGGCTCCTAGAAATTTTTTAAAAAGTAGAGTTTGCATTCATCTAGACTGCAGAGTTCACTGGTCTGGGTTTCAAAGGCAAGATAATAGTGGCATACTTCACAAATACTCAGGTCATTTAGAGTGAGCCATTATTCTGACAAGTCACTATAAGCACTTGGCTATTGTTAAAAAAAGCCATTCAGGGGCAGAACAAGGTTATCAGACTCATTAAGTCACATCATTTATAACTCAAGACACACAGAGATGTTGGACTGTACATAAATTAAGTCACTGAGGGTAGAGAGATACCCTGCCTTGAGCTGACCACACTTCAGTGGACCCTCTGTTTCTAACACTGGTCTCACTTTTTGATCCACCAACCCTTACCCTCCTGTAGGATTGAAAGGGAAGAACTTCCAGCTATACAGTTTTGACACTACTAGTATCTGGCCTTGGAGACAAACAAATTAATACTCTAGAATCCTTGAATTCCAAAGACATAATAAGTATAAAGTACTGATATTCCCATACTCCCATCTCCTGAGCCCCAATAATGGAAGATTAAACTCTGGCACACCTTCTCCAAATAGTTCCCATTTTCCTGCCCAGAACTTACAGGACTTAATGCAGCATCCTCTGAACCATTTCTTCCTTGATGATTTATTCTGAGGCTGAGGGCCAGCTTGTCTCTGCCTCCCTGTGGTCTCTCTGACCTCTCTATTCTCTCTTGAAAATGCCTTTCTCAATCTTGCCAACATGTTCATGGGTGAACTGTAACAGTTCTGACCAATCTCACCAAATACAGATGGTGTTGCTACAACACAGGTGACATCATATGGGTTCTACATTCTCCTGGATACAACATAATGTTCCAAGAAGTGGCTGCTGATGTCATGATGTCATTGCAACCCTGCTTACCAGCTTTCTTCATAATTCACTAGTGGTCTGGGTTCACTTTCTGTGAGTAACTTTTGGAACAAAAGGGAAATCATTCAGCACTCCTTCCTTAAAATCCAGAGATCTATATCTGATTATTTGAAAATCCCTTAGCAGTTCACATGTGGAAAACTGAGTGTTAATCTCCCACTGACATTGTATGTCCTTAAAATATAGTATAGATATTTGTGTGAGGTAAAATTCTCTACAAGTAATGACCTACTTATTCCCAGAAAATTATAGACTTACTGATCATGGTGGAAGGGGTACACTTTGGAAACAACTTCACAGTAAAGTAGTTATAGAAATTAGTATTTTAGAAGATAATATGCAGGTGAATTGATTCACATTCATGATCACTACTTTATCATATTTTTAATATTTAGGTAATTACTACTGAACAAATTCAGTTTAAAGTTTTAAAATATAAATTTAAAAGGAATTACATGCATAACGAATCACCCTTCAGAAAGAAGAGCTCAAACTCTGCTAGGAGGGGCCCCTTCTCTTTTGAGTACTCTTGCTTTGTTTCATTACAATAACAGTTATACTATTATCATATTATTATATTAATATTATTGTTAGTAATATTAATTACAATATTATTATTAAGTTACATTCTTGTAAATATAAAGTCAATGAAATCTTTGTATGGATTAAGCAAATATTTCCAACAAAGTAATTGTGGAGTGGATAGAACAAAAGATACTTGTTTAGCTCTTAGATTTTTTAAAACTAGTAAAAACAAAACAAACATATGAGGGCAGCATCAGAAGATAAGAACCACCATTCCGTCACTTCTTTACTTGAAAACCTTAGTGATAGGCCAGATATGAGCACTCTCACCTTGCAAGGGCTCCCTAATATTTGTCTCAGACCAGTTGAATCAGCCAGCAGCCATCTACCTGAAACATAAGCTTCAAAGATTGAATGTAATGCCAAGAATGTCTTTAAAGGAGTAGCTACTATTGGATCTGCTTGTTTTTCTTGCTTTTGTTTTGACACAAAGTTACATGTGTCTGTGGATAGGGGAAGTTCTTTTTCCCAAAGGTTGATACTTTCTTCCTTGCCACTATGTAATGGGGGATTAGCTTAGAGCCTTTTCCTCTCCTCTTTGGAATTCTTGAACTGTGATCAGTTCATAAAGTTTGACGCATCAGTGTTTTATTTTAGCTGTTGTGTGTTGATTCCCAACACTGCACCACAACTCGATATGAAGTATGTATTTAATATCTAGTGAAGAGTATATATTGAGGCTATTGTTCATACTGTATTATTATAACACAAGCAATAGATATGCATCCTGTTTTATGTTAAATTATACTTGGGAGGATATGTGGACAATATGTCTTGTCCTACTATTATATTCATTTGATAACTACACTTGGTTATTTCATTCTAAATGAAAAAAAAACTTCCATTAAGAAATAGTGTGTACTACTTACATAAACAATTTCTTTTCTTTTTTGAAAATTTTGAAAGATTGCATTACTTCTTTTAGAAATCTGTCTATCTTGGTGTTGTGAAGGTAGGTTGAGGAACATTTTGAGTTTTGTTTTTAGAATCAACAATATTTGTAGCCCATCCAACTTTATAGACAAAAAATATATATACATTCTAGTTACTATATATAGGCATATTTTTCTAGTTTGAGCTTTCTTTAGTATAAAGAAAATCAATTGTTTTCTGATCCACCAGTTCTACTGTGACATTGCATGTAAAGACGTGTAGCAATGATGGGAAAATTGTCATTCTGCCTTCAAAGGGCCAGAACTTGCCTTAAATTTCCTCATCCAAATAAATGTTCTATTTATGCTTGAGGAAATTTGAAAAACAAAAGAAAAGATTTTTAAAACACATACACAGTGAAGAGGCCAATATTTCTATGACATGAATATGCTTTGCTTTATGACAGTTCTAAATTTATGTCATTACTTTTCTGTATAAAAGACAGGAATATCTCCAAGACTTTCCTGGATATTGGATGAAGGAGCAATCCTTTTGTTTAGATGCAGGTAGCATCTGGGTGTACACTGCAGTACTTTGACACAAATAGTTTTTTTTTTTTTTTTTTTTTTTTTTAGCTCAGGCAGGGGACTTTCAGGAATTCAAATTCAGGCTAATTCAGTACTAATATGGAAATCACTTTGGCACATGGCATATTTCCCCAGTCCCTTATATGTGTGTTTATATAGTCCCACAAGAACTTTTTTTTTTTGATCTTTCATAGTGACTTTAAGAAGTGTAATCAATGCTACAAAAAGTAAGTGTAGATATTATGGATGAATTCTATTCCAAGTACCCACAATTATTTCATAGTTCCACAAATGATTACAACACAAAAAACACTCAAACATAAAGCACATCAAAACATACCAAAACACTTATAGTTCCTTTTGAAAACAAAATTTAACACATATTTAAAACACCAAAACCTATGTACATTACAAGGAATAAGTAGTAAATACATAAATATACTGTTGCTAGCAGCACAAAGTTATTTTTCTAATCCATTGATATTTTCATTGTAATGTACATGCATAGACAATACTTGTACACACAAAAGTTTATAAGTTTTCTGGTTGAATTATGAATTACAATTCATGTTGATTTAACCAGTTGCCTCCAAAACATATAATTAACTATAGGCCTAAAACTACCCTATTTTTCTGGATTAAAATAATCCTTGCTTGGTTTCTCCATTTTTATTTTTTTTCTTCTTTATTTTATATTTAACAAAAAAACAGTTCCATAAATTTAAAATGAGGAAAAATTAACAATAACTATAAAGAGGATAAGAATCATAAGCATGGCTTATCAACGGTGGTAATGCAAATAAGATTGCTACACATATATTTACTTTGTGTTCAGCTTTCCCTCTGAATTTTTCCATCCTTGTATATCCTTATTCAAGGTCCCTTCCCACTCCCACTACATCTTGTCATTTTTCTTCTCTGTAACTCCCCATCCCCTCCCTGGGCAGGGAGCAGACAGTCCTATGGTCCCACTGACCCAATAATGCTTGGATCAGTCTCCACTCCTGGCCAAATCCAGTTTTGTCCCCCCTTCCTCAAGAGTGAGTCTGGTGTTCCTATAGTTGGAGTGGGGTTCGAAGGGTCAGTCTAGGGAGTTTCTGATCCCAGGCTGTTCAGTGGTTGTAGTTTGCCTCTTGGGCATGTTTGGCTTTTTTTCTTGTTTATTTGTTTAGAGACCACTAGTGAGTGAGTACATCCCCTGCTTATCTCTCTGAGTTTGTGATACCTCGCACAGGAGGATATTCTCCAAATCCATCCATTTGCCTGCGAATTTTAGGATATCATTTTTTCTTACTGCTGAGTAGTATTCCATTGTGTAGATGTACCACAGTTTGTTAATCCATTCTTCAGTTGAGGGACATCTAGGTTGTTTCCAGGTTCTTGCTATTACAAATAATGCTGCTATGAGCATAGTTGAGCTAATACCTTTGGAGTGTGAATGTGCCTCGTTAGGGTATACACCCAGAAGTGGTATTGCTGGGTCCTTGGGGAGATTGATTCTCAATTTTCTGAGAAACCTCCATATTGCATTCCAAAGTGGCTGGACAAGCTTACACTCCCACCTACAATGGAGGAGTGTTCCCCTTGTTCTGCATCCTCTCCAACATAGGCTGTCATCTGTGCCTTTTATCTTAGCCAATCTCACAGGTGTTAGGTGGTATCTCAAAGTTGTTTTGATTTGCATTTCCCTGATGGCTAAAGATGAAGAGCACTTTTTCAAGTGCCTTTCAGCCATTTGTAATTCTTCTGCTGAGAAATCCATTTTTATTTCTGCATCACATTTTTTAATTGGTTTATTTAGGGCTTTGGGATCTGGTTCCTTAACTTCTCTATATACTTCAGAGATCAGTCCTCTCTCACTTGTAGAGTCGGTGAGGATCTTTTCCCATTCCGTATGTTTTCTTTCTGTCTTAATGACTGTGTCCTTGGCCTTGCAAAAACTTCTCAATTCCAGGAGGTCCCACTTATTGATTGTTGTTCATAGTGTCTGTGCTTCTGGTGTTACATTTAGGAAGTGGTCACCTGTGACAATGCATTGGAGGGTATTTCCTACTTATTTTCTTCCAAGTTCAGTGTTGCTGGGTTTATGTTGAGGTCTTTGATCCACTTGGATTTTAATTTTCTGCATGGTGATAGGTTTTATTTTTAGTTATATAAATATTTATTTATTATTTAGTGTCTTGGGATTCACAGATATAGCTGAAGACACAAACTCTCAGATTGGGAAGTACTAGAAGTCTGAATCAAGGGGAAGAAAAGATTTTATAGACTTTAAGTAAGAGAAAGAAACATTTCTTAAAAAGAGAATTAAAGAGTCCCTCTTTGTCATGAGGTCATACTCTAAGATGCTCAGTAGAAGACTGAGATTATAGATAGTGCCAACCCTTTCAGTCCTATGGTTTCTTCTGAACAAGCATGTCTACATAAAATTTTCATTTATCAATTAGGCACATAAGAGATTAACAACACTATTAATATAAAACAGTTATAAAACATAATAAGATTTATGTAAATATGTTCTCACTCTCAAAATAGCTTTCTATATAAAACTTGATTATAACAATATCCAAGTAATGAGAATGATACAGTTATAATGCAGTAGCTTTAGATGCCTGCCAAACAAATCATATAAACACATGTACAGTGATATCAGAACAGGTAAACTAAAAGTCAAAAGGCTTTCAAGGAGGTAATGGGCAGGTAACATACACAATCTGAATACACCGCATGACAAAATGATTTAATCTCTGGTGGAATATGATGGTTCTAGACTTCATCACGTTGCTTAAAGTTCAACACTTACACATTGCTTTTGAAAATTTTATTTAATGTTTCTGGAATGTGTTAATGACAAGTATCTCAGAGCTCAGATAGTGACAGAAATATTGTGGCTGAGCTTCTGATTTGTATGAGTGTTCTTGTAAAGAAAAGACAGGAGTACAAATATTAAACTAACACATTTTACTCCCCAGGGTAAGGGAATGAACACATTTAAAACAAGTTAAAGCTTAGATTATTCAGCAGCAGTTATAATAAAACATTTCTTCTTTAAATTTACTTTTTAAATGGAAATCACAGCATCTGAACTGAAATTAAAAAATTATCTAAAAAGCACTATCGAGAAATTATAAGAAGCAACTAGAAAACAGTACTGGTTCCCACACAAGAACTTGGAACAAAGAATGAAAATTTGTCACAAATAACAGAAAGTTATAGTTTCTCTTGTTTAAAAGAAAGAAAATCCTTTGACCTGAAGCCTTAAGAATTATGACTGGGCATAAAGGAAAGCGCTGGAGACCACACTGGACAGATTTTACCCAGAGCCAACGTCAGCCTCTAGCTATTCAATTTGTAGAGGTCACTGGGTATAATCCAGTGATTGGGAAATTACGTTGTTTCTTTTTTTTAATATTTTTTCTTTATTTATTTTGTATTTATCAAGAAAAACAGTAAACTGAATTTAAAATGCTGAGAAGTTAACAATAACTATAAAGAAGATAAAAATCATAAGCATGACTTATCAAGGGTGATAATGCAAATAAGATTGCTACACATATATTTACTTTGTGTTCAACTTTCCCTCTCATTTTTTTTCCATCCCTGTATATCCTTATTCAAGGTCCCTTCCCCCTCCTACCACATCAGGTCATTTTTTCTTCTCCACAACTCCCCATCCCTCCCTGGGCAGGGAGCAGATAGTCCTATGGTCACACTGACCCAATAATGTTTGGATCAGTCTCCACTCCTGGCCAAATCCAGTTTTGTCCCCCCTCCCTCAAAAGTGAGTGAGGTGTTCCTATTGTTGGAGTGTGATCCAAAGGGTCTGTCCAGGGTGTCTCTGATCCCAAGCTGTTCAGTGGTTGTGGTTTGCAGCTTGGGCATGCTTGGCTTTTTTTGTTTGTTTGTTTAAAGACCACTAATGAGTGAGTACATCCCCTGCTTATCTTTCTGAGAATGTGATACCTCGCTCAGGAGGATATTCTCCAAATCCATCCATTTGCCTGCGAATTTTAGGATATAATTTTTTCTTAGTGCTGAGGAGTATTCCATTGTGTAGATGTACCACAGTTTGTTAATCCATTCTTCAGTTGAGGGACATCTAGTTTGTTTCCAGGTTCTTGCTATTACAAATAATGCTGCTATGAACATAGTTGAGCTAATACCCTTGGAGTGTGAATGTGCCTCTTTAGGGTATATACCCAGAAGTGGTATTGCTGGGTCCTTGGAGAGAATGATTCTTAATTTTCTGAGAAACCGCCATATTGCATTCCAAAGTAGCTGAACAAGCTTACACTCCCACCAACCATGGAGGGGTGTTCCCCTTGCTCCGCATCCTCTCCAACATAGGCTGTCATCTGTGCCTTTTATCTCAGCCAATCTAACAGGTGTTAGGTGGTATCTCAAAGTTGTTTTGATTTGCAATTCTCTGATGGCTAAAGATGATGAGCACTTTTTCAGGTGCCTTTCAGTCATTCGTAGTTCCTCTGCTGAGAATTCCCTTTTTGGATCTTTACCACATTTTTGAACAGGTTTTTCAAGGTTTTGGGCTCTAGATACTTGAGCTCTTTATATATCTTAGAGATCAGTCCTCTATCACTTGTAGGGTTGGTGAAAATGTTTTCCCATTTTGTAGGCTGCCTTTTTGTCCGATTGACAGTGTCCTTGGCTTTGCAGAAGCTTCCTAGCTTCAGGAGATCCCACTTATTGATTGTTGATCTTAGTGTCTGTGCCACTGGTGTTATAATTAGCAAGTGGTCACCTGTGCCAATTTGTAGAAGTGTATTTCCCAATTTCTTTTCTTTCAAGTTCAAAGTGCCTGGGTTTAAGTTGAGGTCTTTGGTCCACTTGGATTAGAGTTTTGTGCAGGGTGACAGACTCGGATCTATTTGCATTTTTCTACACACTTCCCTCCAGCTATGTCAACACCATTTGTTAAATATACTATCTTTTTTCCATTGAATGCTTTGGGCCTCTTTGTCAAAAATCAGGTGTTCATAGGTGTTTGGGTTAATGTCTGGATCCTCAATTCTATTTCACTGATACACAAGTCTGTTTTTATACCAGTACCAGGCTATTTTTATTACTGTAGCTCTATAGTATAGCTTGAAGTCAGGGATGGTGACATCTCCTGAGGTTCTTTTGTTGAGTAAAATTATTTTGGCAATCCTGGCTTTCCTGTTATTCCAAATGAAACTGAGTATTGTTCTTTCAAGTTTCAAAAAATATTGTGTTGAAATTTTGATGGGCAGTGCATTGAATCTGTAGATTGCCTTTGGTAGAATTGCCATTTTTACTATGTTGATCCTACCAATCCAGGAACATGGGAGAGCTTTCCATTTTCTGATATCCTCTTCAATTTCTTTCTTCAGTGATTTAAAATTTTTGTCAAATAGGTCTGTCACTTCTTTGGTTATAGTTACTCCAAGGTACTTAATTCTATTTGCAGCTATTATGAAGGGTAATGTTTCCCTTATTTCTTTTTCAGCTCTTCTATCTTTAAGTGTAAAGAAGGACTACTGATTTCTTTGAGTTAATCTTATATCCTGCTACATTGCGTAATGTGTTTATCAGCTGAAGCAGTTCCTTGGAAGAATTTTGTGGGTCACTTATGTATACAATCATATCATCTGCAAATAGAGATAGTTTCACTTCTTCTTTTCCAATTTGTATCCCCTTAATCTCTTTTTGTTCCCTTATTGCTTTAGCTAAGACTTCGAGAACTATATTGAATAGATAAGGGGAGAGAGGACATCCTTGTCTAGTTCCTGACTTTAGTGGGATTGCTTTGAGTTTTTTTCCATTAAGTTTGATACTGGCTGTCGACTTCTTGTAAATCACCTTTATTATATTTAGGTATTCTCCCTGTATTTCTGATCTCTCTAGGGCTTTAATCATAAAGGATTGTTGGATTTTGTCAAAGGCTTTTTCCACATCTAAGGATATGATCATGTGGTTTTGTTCCTTTAGTTTGTTTCTATGATGGATAACATTTACAGTTTTTCGAATGTTAAACCAGCCCTGCATTTCTGGGATGAAGCCTATTTGCTCGTGGTGGATGATATCTTTTATACATTGTTGTATAAGGTTTGCCAAAATTTTGTTGAGAATTTTTGCATCAATATTCATGAGGGAAATTGGTCTGTAATTCTCCTTCTTTGTTGTGTCTTTGAGTGGCTTGGGTATTAGGGTGATTGTGGCCTCATAAAAGGAATTTGGCAATATTCCTTCAGTTTCTACTGTGTGAAATGGTTTGAGGAGTAACGGTAGTAATTCTTCTTTGAATGTCTGGTAGAATTCAGCACTGAAACAATCTGTACCAGGGCTTTTGTTTTTGGAGACGTTCTTTAATGACAGCTTCAATTTCCTTAAGGGTTATAGGCCTGTTTAGGTAATTAATCTGATCTTCATTTAATTTTGGTAGATGGTACCTGTCCAGAAAGCTGTCCATTTCTTCTATGTTTTCCATTTTTCTGGAATACAAATTTTTAAA
>PVIH01022183.1:0-27825 GCA_004025045.1 Sigmodon hispidus | reverse complement strand
AGAACAGATTGCAGGATCCAGTGGGTATAGTTCTTCTATGTTTTCTAAGACCCACTCTAGAAAATGGAGCCTGTACCCATCACTGTTTGGATGAATAAGAACCAGAGGCTGGAGAGCACAGAGACCTGAGCAACGCAGGCAGAGTCCTGATGTGAGAGACTGTCACACCCAGGCTGCAGCAGCACATGCCAGCAAAGCCCTTCCTCCTGGCTGGCTGGAGCCATAAAAGGCTTGCCCCTTCCTCAATAAAGTGGACTTGTTCCTTTCAACTAGCCAAAAAAAAAAAAGGAAAGGAAAAAATAAAGAAATAAAGGCAGGGGCAGAGCTGGGAAGTAAAGGGAGCAGCCTTACTGGGCCACAGAGTCCTCCTTTGTAACATGGGAAGGTAAAGAGCAGAGCCAACCTCAGTCCACCTCCCCACCAACTACACCGCCCCTAGTGCTTCCCATAGGAGCAGACAGGGTCCACGTCAGACTGGTGCACTGAGTCCTGGAAGTACCACAGTGACAGAGGGATGCATGTGCCTCAGACTCATCTTTAGAAATAGCAGCTGCCGTAGTTCCCATGCTCCATAAGTGGCAAGCAGAAGGCCTATCCAATTTTATCCCTTGCTTCTCTGAGAGTGGGGGGCACTGCTGTGGCTCAGGGACTGAGTCCTGAGCTGGCTGGGGTATGGGGCAGGTTTCTCACTTCATCCCCAGCTCAGACTCTAACCCCACAGCCACCTCAGCAAGCCAGGCCAATGAGAGGTATGAACTCCATCTCTATCTTGGAGAAGCTCTGTGGCATGGAGCATTTATTGAGTACCTGCTGTGTTCATGCAGTGTGAATATAGCTGAAGACCAAACAGATCCCAGAAGACAGGCACATAGGAACACATACACAATAGATCTGAGCCAGGTGAGAGCTGCCCTACCAGCATATATCACACACAGACATACACACGTGCACAAACATAAACACACACCACATATACACAAATACCTATACACAAATACATAGAACACACATGCATATACATATTGAACCATATATATACTACACACAACAGAACTATCACATGCATGCATGCACACACATCTTTACACATGGGGATGGAGCAGCCCTCTTAGTCCTCTTGAGGGGAAATTTTACTGGCATGGAAACAGACCTCTCAAAAAAGAGTCTTGCCACAGACATGCTGTAGTGCTACAGACTCGGGGGAGTGTGACTGGAGGCTCAGCTGCTAACCAGCCCACTGCGACCCCCTGCTTCCCAGCCCCATCCCTCCTCTCCTTGGTGCTGGCCCTGGGCTCCTTCAACTCTGATGACGCCATGCTAGACATGGTCCCTGGGGCAATTGGAAGAAGGGCTGGAGTGGGGAGGATCGATGTGGGCTGCCCACGCCTTATCGGATTGTTCCTGGCTCCTCAAGCCTGCTCCTCTCTGCCTATAGTCAGGGAGGGTGGAGAAGGGAGGAGGTAAGGGTCATCTCAGAGCTCATTAATGGCTCCTGAGGCATTGGATAGAAAATGTTAGACAGACAGCAGGGGGCACTCCCTGGACTGAGAGATGGGAGCTGCTTGGGAGCAGTAACTCAAAACCCCTCTTATATCCACTGTACTGGGAGTCTCCTGCTGTCCTTCACCAATTTGAAGCCCAGGTAGCCCTGAATAAATTCTCTCTCAACTGAGCAGAGCCTGGATATTGGCAGCAAGAAGATCCTGGTGTCCACTCACACAGAGGCCTCTTTCTCTACAGTGTACCTCTGGGAGCAGCCTGAGGAAGTGAATTCAGGACCACTGCTCAGCCTAGAGGAACAAATTCTTAACTGCACATTTGAAGCCTGTGACCCTCACAAGACAGGTGGGGACTGGGGAGCCCCAGGGGAGGGCTGGGCTTGGGCCCTCCCTAGGGGTCCTAAGGAACAGGGGACAGGAAAATAACATGGGCAAGGGGATGATGTAGGAAGGGCTAGAGGCCCTGCGAGGGGTTAACCTCTGGTCTGGTACAGCAGTGGGTACTGACTGCCCTGACTCATGCTCTTTGGTCCACTGAAATAGACTGGAGGGGCAAAGGTGTCACCAACCTACCGATGACACTGTTCCAAGCCATGGCCTGCCTCCCTAACCACTGCCCAGTCCAGTCCTCCCATCATGCTCTGTCCCAGGCACTGTCGCTGTAGCCCACCTCCTGGCCTACCTGGAGGCTGTGACAGGGCAGGGTCCCCAGGATGTACGCCTCCAAACACTTGCCCGAAGCTTGGACCCTTATGGGGAGGGTGCTGAAGCCACTGTGGAGTTGGACACCTTTCTGGTGGTCATGCGGGACTGGATTGCTGCCTGTCAATTACATGGGTGAGTCCCTACACCAACAGCCTCCCACCTGGGAAGTTCTTCACGTTTGCTCTGTAGCCAGTACCAGTGAGACCCAGGAACCCCTTGTGGTTGGCTTGAGGCTAAGGAAAGATGTGTGAAAAGACCAGAGCGGCAAAGGGATCTGAGGGCTAAATGCCTTGGATGATGATGCTGGGATCCGGGAGACAGAACTAAAAGGGGCTGACAAAAGGGAGGGAGGGCTGCACATGCCCAGACCCTGCCATCTGCTATAGAGCCACACTCACCCACTGTCCTCCCTCCACCACCCAGACCCCTGCAAGCACAGGTTATGACTGTGTTGGCTGCAGGGGACCTGAGCCTCTTGCCTTTGATACAGGGGATTAGAGCGGGCAGAGGAGACCGCCTTCGGGGGAGCCCTGGCTTCTCCACACCTGCCATCTGGTGAGGAGACTATTTATAGAAGTAGACGGGTGGCAGGGGGGTCAGCAAGGGTTAGCAAGGACCTCTCATCTACCCGCTCCACACAGCAAGGGCTAAAGACACAACTGGGCCTTTGCTCAGCTATAGCTGTGGTGGTTTTCTGGGACAGTCCTCATCCTGGACTTTGGGGTCGGGTACTGCTGAGGGCCAGATGACAACCAGTATTTGACAGGTTACCCTACCAGATGAATAACTGTGATAGGGAACCCCACTAGGCAAAGCCTGTGGAGGATCCCACTAAACATAATCCATGGGGTGGCCCCACAGGGCAAAGCCTGTGGGGTGACTGGCTGTGGGTACCGGTGGTTTTCTGTCTGTAACTCTCCCAGGTGTCACTGCTATGTCTCCCTACTAAGAACAGCTGTGGGTTCTTTCCACAGGCCTTTGGTGGTGTGTTTTACATCTTTGGACACACTTACAGTTGTAAATAGTCAAGTCTGATATATAGGAATAATACCAGAATATTCTTTTTTACTGACACAGAGAAAGAGCAGTATTTTCAGTCTCAAAGACAATGAATTTTAGACTTTAGAACAAATTCAGACACACTAAACTGCTCCTGCAGAAAATATACAAAGACTAATTCCCAGGTGCTGTTCACCGCTAAGTCAAGGCCAGGCTGTTTTGAGACATATCCCCTTGCAATAGTTGACTTTCTGCATGTACCCTGACCACTCAGGGTTCAACCTGCTGCTGTTATTGTTACATCCTGAATTTCAGTGTCATCCTCTGTCTGGGGAAATGTTACATGCAAGGCCAAGCATTTACACTGGCTGGTCTTTGTGACCTTACTAGCCTGAGAAAAGCTGTGTGACTTCATATGTTATGAGAATGGATTGGGCCCTGAAAACATAACATGGGCCGGAGATATGGCTCAGAGGTTAAGAGCACTGACTGTTCTTCCAGAGGACCTGAGTTCAATTCCCAGCATCCACATGGCAGCTCACAACTGTCTGTAGTTCCAAGATCTGACACCCTTACACAGTTATACATGCAGGCAAAACTCCAATTCACATAAAATAAAATAGATATTGTTTTTAAAAAGTTTCTTATCCTATCCCTTCGCTACTCTGAGGCCTTTCTCACTTCATTACTCTGAAGCAGATCGTGGGAGCTGGCATCTCAAGGTCCTCAAGGCTTTCTATCCCCTCCTCCCAGCTCCAGCCCTAGTGTAGAGGCTGAGAAGACTGCAGCTTCCTTGCTCTCCAGCTCTCCAGAGGGGCCCTAGGGCACCTCACTGTGGAACTCTTCCTTGGCACAAGGCAGCTTTGGCCTGCCAGGCTCTTCCTCTTGGCCCTGCTCCTTCTCACACCTCTTACACCTGCTTGCCTTGCCTTAAGAACGGGCATCTGCCCAGCTGTATCCCAGCCCTATGCTAGAGTGCTGGGTACCCAGGGTACACCATTAAAAAGGGACCCTTTTTAGAGCCCATTCCCTGTGGAGAACACCTTATTCCGCCTTGATACTAGAGGTCGGAGGAGACTCGGACATAACTGGATATGCCAGATAGAACTAACCCACCTTGGGAGTCCTTGTCCTCCCTGAGGATGGAGTGGGGTGCCGAGGACCTGAAGACTGGGAGGAGGGGAGGGAGGGGAGCAGTGCTGGGTCTGGGAGAAAGAAAGAAACTTAAAAAAAAAAGTGACCCTGCAGAACCCAGGCTTCAGCTCTCTTGGCATTCTCTGTTTTGTGTGTTTGTTTTGGTTTCAGGTTGGGTTTTGTTTTGTTGTTGTTTTGCTTTTGTTTTTGAGACAGGGTCTCTCTGTGTAGCTTTGGCTATCCTGGAACTCACTCTGTAGACCAGGCTGGTCTTGAACTCACAGAGCTCCGCCTGCCTCTGCTTCCTGGATGCTAAAATTAAAGGTGTGCACCACACTCAGCTCTTGGCATTCCCTTAACCCTTGAGTCTCCTTCAGTCCTGGGGCCAGGGAGGACTGTGAGCAGCAGAGAGATGGGCCAGGCCAGTAAGGAGGCTTAGGAGAGGTCGGGGAGTGCCCGGGGGAGTGAGGATGGAGGTGGTGGACACTGGGGACAGGAGAAGAATGGGCTTGTGGAAGGGGAGGTGCCCTGGTGACTGCTTCTGAAGACCTGGCTGAGCTTCAAGCAAGCAAGAGTCTAGGGAAGTCCAACGCTACACATGCAAAAACTGCGAGGCCAGAGTCCTGAGACAGTTCCAGGGTCCTTGAATACCCCAATTCTTAAAGTCACCAGAGAGTCCAATCTCCTTTGTCTATTTCTTTCCAGCATGCCCGGAAGCTGAGGAGCCAGCCAACTTAGAGAGCTTTGGAGGAGAAGACCCTAGGCCTGAGGGGTGCCTGTCTCCCCGTCCCCATCCCTCTCCACTTTCTCCAGCCTGTCTGGGGCCCGAGAGTGGGGAGGCTGATGTCCTTTGGCCCAGGAGAGCCTTGGAGTTTTATTCTGATCTGTCTTCAGAGGGATCCTTTTTCCAGCTGCCAGAATGTGCTCTGGCTAAGAAGGTGAGGGTAGGGCAGGAGCAGGGTTGGTGACCAGGCCCTTGCTGCCCTCAGGCCTGCCACAGCTGAGCTGCTGAGCAGCTTAGAGGACCTGGAGCTCAGCAACCGGCGTCTTGCTGGTGAGAACGCCAAGCTGCAGCACAGCGTGGAGACTGCTGAGGAGGGTTCAGCACGCCTAGGGGAAGAGATTGCAGCCCTGCGCAGGCAGCTTCGGAGGTGAGTACCATGACTTCCTTTCTGCCAGAGAGCCTGGGCCTCAGGTACAGGCAGGCCCTCTACTTCCCAACCCTGTCTCCATTTCCCTCTATGTGTGTCTGGTCGTCTGGCCTTTGGGCTCAATCTGACTGTCTCCTTCAGTTTGGGCTCACATTCTCTGTCCTCTCCACCTTTCTCTGCTGTGTGGCCCCCAAGCTCCCCGCTTAGGTAAAAATTGAACGCCCCGTAGTGTATGCCCCTGTCCCTTTCTGTGTTCCCTGTGCCCCTTGTCCACTGTGTATGGTCAGAGTCTCCCTCATAGTCGGGATGTTTTGCTCTGCTTCTCTGCCTGCCTCCTCTCACATCTGTGCCACCCATCAGCACCCAGCAGGCCCTGCAAGTGGCCAAGGCTTTGGATGAGGAGCTAGAGGACCTGAAGACTCTAGCCAAGAGTCTGGAAGAGCAGAATCGCAGCCTAATGGCCCAGGCCAGGCACACAGTAAGTGCTGGCAGGGCATATCTGGCAAAAGGGCAGAGGTGAAGGACAAAAGTTACCCGACTCGACGTCCTGTTGACCCCACATTCCCCCAGGCCTACCTGTCACCCCTCATGAGCCCTCGCTAGCCTACCTTTTCAGTGATACAGGCCCTGACTGCATTCCTGGGTCAGGGCGGGTGATGGGCACACACTGGGACCCATTCTGTTCTTTCTTCCATGGGCCAGGAGAAGGAGCAGCAGCACCTGGTGGCTGAGGTGGAGACACTACAGGAGGAGGTAAATTGTGGTCCAGCCACCTTTCAGGATTTCTGCCCCTGTCCTGCAGACCAAGGTTGTGGTAGCCCTGGGTTTATGATGAGGCCCTTGGCCAGCTTTTCCCTTGTCTGCATTGTGTTGCCCTCACCATCAGGGAGCAAGCTAGTGGCTTCACTTCATGGGGTAGTGTAAGGTTTAAACTAGATGTTTAGAAAGTTCCTAACTCAAGGTAGGCTATGTAGGGTGTGCACAGTAAAATCCAGGGAGCTGACATAGTGTTCCATGCCTGTCATCCCAGTATTTGGGAGTCTGAAGTGCTTCAGACTTTGAGTTCAAGGCCAGCGTGGGCTATATAACAGATATCATTATTTATATTAATCCGTTGTGTGTAGTTTTGATCCCTGGCAAATGAAGCTGCAAAAACTTCTAAAACAGTTTTTTAAACAAGGCTTTGAAGCTGCCCCCAAGAGCACGATGGGCCACGCCACCTTCAGGCCTGTGGCTCTTCCTGTCCCTTCTAAGCTTTTGTTTCTGTTTTCATTTTGGTGGTGCTGGAGATGGAGCTCTGGGCCTTGGGTATGCTGGGCAAGCAGCCGCCAGGCCTGGGTGTTCTCTGGGAGCCAGGGGGAGCCTGCTCAGCTGGGTTGTGACCATGGTGAAGTGACGATATCTACCGAAGGGCCGGCCCATAACCCGGAGCTCTTTAAGTCTCTGCTCACACTGACTCCACACTGAATCCATTAAAGTATCCGCATCATCCTCCCTCCCCTCCCCTCCCCTAGGTGGCAGATCAGTTGCAGATCCATGACTGGTTCACATCCCAGGCAGCTTTGGTCCTCACTTGACACCCATCTTCTGCTGTCCTCGGTGGGGAGGTCAGAATTGCCTTCAAATCTGGGCCTAGCCCTTGGCTGTGGCTTTAGCTCAGCCTCCTAGGGCCTCCTGGGGGATCTCACTGCTTTTCCACACAGCTGCACCTATATAGTCCTATCTCTGCAGCAGTTCTGGATGGTCTGGAGGGAAGCTCACTCAGGATCACGTGTCCCATGGTTCTCTCCTCCTTGCCAGCCAGGGCTTAGGGCCTCTGAGTCATTCTCTGGTTTTTCAGCCTCAGCTCAAAGTTCTTGGGGATCCCAGCTCCTGAGTCTGTCCAGTGTCTGCACTGGGCTTCTTGCTGAGTTTCTCTTTTTCTTTGAAAGGAAAGGAGTTGGGGCTGGAGAGATGGCTCAGCGGTTAAGAGCACTGTCTGCTCTTCCAGAGGACCTGGGTTCGATTCCCAGCACCCACATGGCAGCTAACAACTGTCTGTAGTTCCAGTTCCAGGCAAACACCAAGGCAAATAAATAAATAAATAAAGTTTAAAAAAAAAAAAAAAAAAAAAAAGAAAGGAAAGGAGTTCTGTGGCTCCTTTGTAACATGTTATCCTCCTTCTGGGCAATGGGAGTCTGCGCAGGATGGCTGTTGCCTTGAAGCCTGCATTCAATAAGGATAGAATATCTTGTAGAATATTTTTTTTAAAGAATTTGTTTTATGTCTGTGCATCATTTGAGTGCCTAGTGCCTGTGGAGACCAGAAGAGGGTATGAGATCCTCTGGAATTGGAGTTACAGATGGTTGTGAGCCACCATGTGGTTTTGCTGGGAATTGAATATGGGTCCTCTGGAAGAACAACCAGTGCTCTTAACCAATGGGCCACCTCTCCATCCCCCAGAACATTTTTTAAGAATCAAGGAGATCTAATGATCTGTGAGCTCAAAGCTAGCCTGGTCTAAATAGTGAGTTCCAGGACAACCAGAGGTCTATAGAGAGAACCTGTCACCAAAGGGAGAAAAAATGAAGGAGATCCATCCTCCATCCCTGCCCCCATCTGTCACAGCTCACAGGCACCCATTGTGATGGTCCTGCTCCCTGTTGTCTGCAGCTCTGAAGCAACAGAGGTCATTTGTGCCCAAAGCAGTTTCTGGTCTCTGAGTTATCTGGTGATTCAATGGCTTTTTTTCCCCCTTTTCTTTCTTATTCTATTTATTTATTTTTATGTATGAATGTTCTATCTGCATGTATGCCTGCATGCCAGAAAAAGACATCAGATCTTATTATAGATGGTTGTGAGACACCATGTGGTTGCTGGGATTGAACTCAGGACCTTTTGACTGCTGAGCCATCTCTCTCCACCCTGGGCTTTTTTTTTTCTTAAGTGAGGGTATACTGAGAATGGAACCCAGAGCCTTGCATGTGTCAGGCAAGCAACAATGAGCCACATTCCCAACCCTGGGTATTTTGTAACGTGGTCTCACTGTGCAGTATACAGGCTGGCCTTGAACTCCTAATCCTCCTTGGCCAGGTAAAGTCTGGCACTGTAGGCAAGCTTCTGCATACCTAGTCACTTGACAGCTTTTTTCCCTGCTTGTCGCCTCATAGTCACAGATGGCTCAAGGCAGGTGGGGAGGCACCAGGCCCCCTCCCCACACACTCTTGCCTCTCTGCATCATTTCAACAGCCATCTCCACCTTGTCATTGGCTGGCGAAGATCCCTTAACCACAGCTGCAAGGGAGCCTGGGAGGATGCCTCACCTTCAGCCTGGAGCTGAGGCTACCAGCCAGGATGAGATGAGTTGGGATAGCTGTTCTTTTAGTAGCCAGGTTTCTTATTCACTGCCCCTAGGGCATATAATGCAGACCACAGGAGTCAGCCCTGTGAACAGGCCACCAGCACCTCTCCCTCCTGCCCCAGGCCCTATGCCTTGCAGAGGAACTTCCTAGGCATGCTAACTACATAGCTGGGGCTATTCTCAGCTCCTTGCTGGCCTGCTGCAGCTACCTACTGAGATCTAGAAATTGAGATCTCAGGTTACAGCAGGGTCTGGTACAGTAACAGGACACTCAGCCTCCAAAGATCTGGCTGCTGGCTGACGCCCAAAAACCCACAGCCGGTGCTTCTGCAGGAGGCTGCAGGATGCTTTTGGGTCCCACCAGGTGGACAGGTGTTGACACAGCACTCCCAGCTGTCCTTGCTCTGCCCTTCACCCAGCAGTAGCCCAGGACAAGAGTAAGGCTGGAGACCAGAACTGCTGTCCTCTGTCTCCTGGGGCTCTGGAGACAGGAGACAGATGAGGTTCGCCAGACTTCCGGTGCCTGGAACCTTGGGCTTTGAATTGTTTTATTCTCTTGTTTGTTTGTTTTTGTTTTCTGAGACAAGGTTTCTCTGTATAGGCCTAGCTGTTCTGTGACTCACTCTAGACCAGGCTGCCCCCAAATTCACAGAGATCCACCTGCCTCTGCCTCCTGAGTTTTGGGATTAAAGCCGTGGGCCATCACCACCCAGCTGAATTGTCATATTCTTTTATTTTGTTTTTAATTTTTGAGACAAGGTCTTGTTATGTAACCCAGGCTGGCCTGATACTCAAAGCAATCCTTCTGCCTCAGCTTCCCTAGTGCTGAGTTGATAGGTGTATTTCCTCACATCCAGCTTTGGACCATTTTATTCTTAGATCCCATGAGGCAGCTGTTGTGGATGACTTTTCCTGACCTCACTGCCTCCCTGTGGAAGGCTCAGCCCAGGCACCGCCTCTTCAGCATCAAGCCCTGTGGCTATCCCACCCCTCTACTTTGGCCTCCTCAGTGGGCCTTGAGCTTAGCATTAATTGCTTCTCCCATCCCCATTGTGGCCCTGTGGCTGGAGTGCCGCCACTTCTCACATCCGGCCCCCAAAAGAGGTTGAGTATTAGAGCTGGGGCTGGGTAATACACAGATGGTGGTTTTTCAAAAAGCAGTAAATTGTCATGAGTAGATAGAACACTGGAGTTGTTTCCAGGGGAAATGAGAGATCAGATTTAAAATGACTGAGTTAGGAAAGTCAAGAGTATGGAGAAAAGAATAAACCAAAATATAATTATTACAGCTGAGCATGAAGATTATAGGTGTGGTGGCCTATACCTGCTGAAGTAGAAGGATCACAAGTTCAAAGCCAGCCCAAGCTATGTATTGATATTATTTGTGTGTACACGTGTACGTGCTGGGTTCATTATTATATTTGTCTTTAGTTTTGTATGTCAGGAAACATGAGTTTAAATATCTATAAATGTTCATCTCTAATACTTACTTCTCAGTGCATGTCAGGCACTGTTGACTGTGCTCTGAATGTCTATAATCATTAACACTCACTGGCCTGTGTCAACGTAAGACCTGGGACAAACGACGAAGTCCCTCTGTGCCTGACTTGCCTTTATCTTTAAAAATGGGAAAAGAACCAGGCAGTGGTGGTGCATACCTTTGATCTTAGCACTTGGGAGACAGAGGCAAGTGGATCTCTGAGTTCAAAGCCAGCCTGATATACAAAGCAAGTTTCAGGACAGCCAGGGCTACACAGAGAAACCCTGTCTCAAAAACCAAACAAACAAAATGGGAAAAGAAATGGAGTCTCACAAGCAAAGTGCTTGGAAATTACTATTCACTCATTTAACTCTCAGGGAAAACCACCTACGACAGTGAAATCCCAGCTGAGGTCCTAGCAGGGTGGTGGGAGAATAAAGGGCTGAAGGGCATGCACGGCAGTGAGTGGCAGCTGTTAGCATTCTCACTGTTGACTGGTGAACAAGGCTGTTCCTCCATCCAGAATGGGAAGCTGCTAGCAGAGCGAGATGGAGTGAAGAGGCGGAGTGAAGAGCTGGCCACAGAGAAAGAAGCTTTGAAGGTGCAGCATTTGTCTAGCCTGAGGACTGCTCACCTCTCCACACCCAGCACTGCAGCAGCTGAGAACAGTCTCTTGCATCAGAATCCACATGCTTCAGGGCTGCCCTGCAGCTCAGCTGGAGTCCTCTTCAGAGCAGCTGACACCCATGGGTGTCCATGGAGCTGAGGGGAGATGTGGGGGGGCTGCTGGGATTCTGGATGAAGATATAGATAGGTTTTTTCCTTTGGCAGCGCCAGCTCTGTGAGTGTGAACAACTCCTTTGTCAGCGTGAAGCAATCCTCTCAGAGGTGAGGGGCAGGGAGGAGACAGACCTGCCCTCAGCATGCCTTTCTAGTCCCTGCCTTGGGTGACAGGAGCCCACCCAGCTCTGATCGCTGGGCAAGCAGTCCAGACAGGCCTCCTCTGGTCACGGTGTAGCCTGCAGGGTCTAGAAGCGCCTCTGCTCCAGGCTTTCCCTGGAGTCAGCTCCCTCTTCAGCAGCCTCATGTCCTAGGGGACTGAACCTCTCTGTGTTCCCTAGCGTACCCGCCACGCAGAGAGTCTGGCCCAGACTCTGGAGGAGTACAGAACCACCACCCAGGTAACAAGTTCCCATCATTATGGGGTCTAGGCATCTGCTGCCTCTCTGCCCCTTCCTTCCTCAGTCTGCCTCCCACAACACTCACCTCTCTGGGAACTCCTGTCTCCTCCCTGGGCAGAGTCTGCCTGGGTGGCTCCAACATGTGTTTTTCTCAGTCTGCCCACCTTAGAAGAGTCTCCTCTGCCTTTGTGATGTTCCTGGCTGTGCCTTATGCCCTGGGCTTGTGTGTTCTGTTGTCTTTGAGAGTTTCTGCCTCTGTTTCTTCATCCTGGTCCCTTGGCAGTGTGTGTCTGGGAAGAGGAGCCCACAGTACGTGGGACTCCACCAGGGCCCATGCTCTGCCTTCTTTGTAGGAACTAAGGCAAGAAATCTCCAACCTGGAAGAGCAGTTGAGTCTGAACCAGGAGGGCCCAGAGCAGTGAGTAGATGTAGTCAGGGGGACAGGGGCGGGTCACGGGGAGGGGAGAGTGGATGGTCAGGTCTGGAAGCGGCAGGGAGAGGCTGGGCCACAGGGTGAAGGCTGCAGACTGGTCCAAAAGATAGGCCTCCCCTCTGTGTGGCCAGGCTACTGGAAGGCACTGAGGCAGGAAGAGTAGGCTGGATCGTGGCACTGCCCCCATCACTAGACTTGGAGATCCAGGCTATCCGGCAGGTAGGCTCTACGTTCATGGAATATTCTGGAAAGCCCATGTGTTCCCGTACAGACCCTCACTTCTTTGGCCTGCAGCCCCAGACAGAGGTCTGAGTAGTTAGTAGTTGGTGACTATGGTTGACAGTGCTGTTAGAACAGCACCTCCCCAGTCACCTGCCCTTCTCCAGCTCTCAACCCTGGAAACCCCTGTGGCCATGCTCCCCACCAATCTATGGCCCTGTCACCAATTTCCTCCATACTCAGCGCCAAACCTGAGCCCCCTCCACTCTGTGCTGCCCAGGGCCCCACCTTGCCCTGGTCTTCCCAGGTTCAGACAGCTTCTGTTTCCAGGAGCAGGATCCATCAGGTGCTGGCCTCTCCAGTCCTCTATGTGGAGTGTGGCAGTGGGAGAAGGCTGAACCTGAGCCACATGAGGAGGCTGAGGTTCTCTTTGAGGACCCTGCCAGGGCACGGCAGGTGAGCAAGGAGGGCTCTGAGACGCAGCACCCTCTCAGCCCTCTTCCTGTGTCATCCACTCCTTGAGCTTAACAGGAAGCCTGCTGCATGCTGAGGCTGCAGCCCCAGACAGCAGGATGCACCCCTGCCCTCAAGAGACACAAACTCAAGCTGCGCTATAGAAATCCTGTTCTGATTCCCTTATTTACAGTTGTGCATATTGTGGAACATGTGTCTAAAGTATCTTTAAGAAAAGCTGGTCAGGCAGTGGTGGTTCACATCTTTAATCCCAGCCCTCAGAAGGCTGAGGCAGGTAAATCTCTTGAGTTCAAGGCCAGCCTAGTCTACATAATGAGTTCCAGCATAGCCAAGGCAATGTAGATTCTTTCTTAAAATGGGAGAGGGAGGGGCTTAGTACTTAAATAAGTCTGAGCTGCACAGAGACGCTGTCTCAAAAAGAGGGGATGGGACAGGCAAACAGGCAAGCTTGGCAGCTTAGCAAGCGCACCACGGTGACATTGTCTTTTTCCCTGAGAATGGAACCCAAGTTTGTCCTATGTAAGGCAAGTGTTCTACCACTGAGCAGAAGCCCCAGTGTACCCCTGTGCTGGTTCTGTACACAGCTGAGTCACCCAAGACAGAAATGAACCCCAAATGGTGCAGCCAGTTCAGGTGGCCTCTGGCCTGGGACAGAGAGAGACACCTGTTTCAGGTAGGAGACAGCAAAGGGAAAGTGACCTTGCTTTAGGACCTGAGAGGCTTGGGAACATAAAACCACACCACACAACGGCCTTAGAATACACAGGTGACTTGGATGACCAGGTGACTAGGCAAAGGAGATGGGGGCCCCTGTGAGAAGGATGGGCAGGGCAGCCTGAGAAAGGAGGGGGCAGACATAGAGTTTATGGGTGAGGTAACATCGGAGAGGACAGCAGAGGCACAGGCTGGAGGTCATTAGAGAACTGTTGGAGCACGTGATGGCTCACATTGCAGTTCTAGAAGTGGGAAGGGAGGCTGAAGCAGGAGGCTGACCGTGAGTGTGAGGCCAGCCTGAGCAACAGAGCTAGACCCTAACTCAGACAAAGAAGAACGTGGGCAAGGTGGGCACACAGCTCTGTCCAGCTCCCAGGAAGTAGAGGTAGGAGGAATTCAAGGCCATCCGCTGCTGCATAGTGAGCTCATACCAGCGTGGGCAGCATGATGCTGTCTCAACAAAACAAACACAGTAACAGTGTCTGGTTAGGGGAGTAGGTAACTGAGGTCATAGGCACAGAGGAGACCTCTCTGGAGAATAGGCCCTGTCTGTGGGTGAGACCCCGAGGAGAAGTGGGGAGGACGGGGCGTCCTGGGAACACTGATCTCTGTTCCTCAGAAGGAGCTAGCAGTCACCACTGTCTATGGTATCGGTGGCTTTTCCTGGGTGCTGAGAGGGAACCCCACGGAAAGTTTAGAAGCAAGTATCCCTCCCTGGGCCAGCCACCTCAGTCTGGACTGCAGGTCTAGAGGCAGCCTGGATGGGGCTGGGTCAGAAGCTCGGAGAGAGGGTTCCTGGTGCCAAGAGTTAAGGAGACCAAACCTTAATGTTCTGCAGAGAGACTTCCAGAAAGAGCCAGTGCATGCTCCAGAAGGAAGCAGAATACCATCCTTAAGGTAAGGAGTAGGTTAACAGAGCCCTCCCTCTGCCACAAGTGATGTGGGTTCTGGCTGTTGAGGAGGTGGCACCTGGACCCCAGATGGCTCCCTGCCAGAATCAGCCTACCCCTCCTCCATTCCTCAGTCTGTCTGTGGCTGCCTCAGAACCCTGAGCCTGTGAGCAAGGGGAGGTGTTGGCCTGCCCTGCCCTCAGCACATCCTGACCCTGGCTGCTGAGGAGGCGGCACTTGCACCCCAGAGTGGCTTTCAAGGGTGAGGAGGGCAACTCAAGGAGCAGGATGGGTGACGGTCCAGTTTTGCAGTTGCTACCCTTCAGAGAGCCAGACATGCAAGGCTAATTAGGGTCCTCGAAGGTCCCAGCCATGAAAGATCCCTCAGGCCCCAGAACCAGTCTTGGTCATGCATTCCTTAAGGGGCTGGTATGAGCCTTCATGGATCCTGGAGTCCAGCTCTGTGACTGATGGGGGTGGGGGTGAGGCCTTACTCAGACTTTGAGTAAGGATGGAAAACGCTGGATGTCTGGTCACAGCGCCCTCAGCTTCCTGTGGTGCTCCCCTCCTCCAGACTCCTGCTGCCACAGCTAATGAGGCCCCTACACAACCCCTAATTGGACTTGGCTGGGCAGAGCTGAGATTGGGCTGCCTGGGTGCCATGAGCAGTGTGACCTCCTCCTACGTCATCGGATGGAGGGAGGAAGGACGGGGCTGCTACCAGCACATTTCCCGTGTGGTACCCAGCTCATTTTCCTCTAAGAAGCTGGTGGTGACAAACACTGGGCCCCAAGTGGGGGGGTCTGGGGCCTGGCTTCAAGAAGATACGGACTCAGCAGCCTACAGCCTACATGAGCGGTCCAGGGCGTCACTCAGCAATGTGGAGAGGGAGGGACTGGGCTGGAGGCCGCTGGCTGGATAGCAGCTGCAGGGCTAGATCCCTGTGGAGCCATAGGCTTCTGGAGCTTGACACCAGAGCCTCCAAAACTATGTCCCTGAAGCATCAGCCTGGGGAAGCAGGGGCTAGCCTGCCTAGAGAAACACTTTGGACGCAGGAGAGCCCAAATAGTGAGGTTTCAGGGCTGAAACGGGGGAGGTGATTCCAGTTTCTAACAAGACCTGAAAGACTAAGGCTAAGAAATGGCATAGTACCCCCAACAGGGGTGCCATACTTTGGGGTCTCTGGTATGGGGGTAAAGCAGGGACCTTTGTTTTTGTCTAGGGATCAGCTAGAAAGGACACTAGAGCTTCTGACCCTGTTGGGGCTCACAGACTCCACAATTTGTTTTCTTTTAATCTCTGAAAAGTATATACACGGGGCTGAAGAGATGGCTCAGCGGTTAGGAGCACTGACTGCTCTTCTAGACCTGGTACCCTCTTCTGGGTGTTCAGGCATACACGCAGGCAGAACACCAATGCACATAATATAATAATAATAAAAGAAAAGCATGTACAGGAGCTGCCACCAGACTGAGGGGTTCAGAACATCTGCAGCTTTCAATGGGAAAAGAGATGTAGGGAGGTGGGGTGTCAAGTGACTTTTGTTTGTTGCTGTAGGTTGTCGGGAGGACAGGAAGAAGGGGAAGAAGAGGAGAGCTGGGTCCTGGTAGGCAATCCCTAGCTCCCTTCCTGTCCCTGGAAGCTGAGGAGCTAGTCTATCCCTCCCCCCAGCTTGAACTCCTTAGGAACAGACAGAAAAATCATTTGGTCGGGAGATAACAAGGCCCTCTGTGCTGCTAATGAGAGAGGGGTGGGGGCGGAGCAGGGAGGCCAAGGCAATTGGCAGCCAGGATGCTCCCCAGAGACCCCGGCCACATCCATACAGGCTGCTCGAGTCTCCCAGATGTGGCTGCACCCCACACTCGCACTCACCAAACACCTAGTGCTCCCAGTGATGCAGGACAAAATGCAGGTCTCAGCCCAGCTCTTGTCAAGGGAAGGAGGGTCTGCTGAGGTAGGGAGGCCCTGGAATCCATGTGCCTTGTCAGAGTCTGCCCTCAGCTCAGGGCCAGACAGTGTGGGTGCAGGACCTAGTGGTTGGTGGGGACCTGCTAGTCGGTTTATTATCATCGTCATTGTATGTGGAGCAGATGTGGGCCTGTGAGACCCTGAGGGCAGAGAGGTTCCAGAGAGATGGGGGGGGTGACATCAGGCGGGCAGAGCCTTCAGGATTGGCTACCGCCTGTGAGCCCAGCACGGACAGGCCCTGGGGGCTGGAAACTGAGAGGCTCGGCTGGGAGGTGGAGAGCAGAGTGGTAGCCCGAGTTGTAACCCATTCAGTTAACCCGTCAGCCCTGTGCAGGGAGGGCTCCTGTCCCCTCTGACGTGTGGTCTGCAGCCAGGGTGCTGCCCAAAACCTGTGCAGACGGACTGAGTGGCTGTGCTCTGTCCTCTCCCCCAGGTTGACCCTTCCAGCCCTTTGGGAGCCCCTCACCATGAGCTTGCCGCAGGAAGCTCTCCTGAGAGGTAAAGGGACACATGGGAGCCGAGGAGGGAGGGACGCAGGACAGACAGACCACGGCCGAGCAATAACGCCTTCCCGTCTGCCGTCTGCCTTCCAGCTGCCAGGATGGGCCAGAGGAACAACAGGCCCTGGTCCCTGTCCCTGTCGGGAGGTCCTGGGCCCAGCCCTCCCCAGGGCTCAGGTGCGCCCTTCAGGTGTCTCCAGGAGCGGGCGGCTGGGGGAGCACGTATTGGTGAGACCGATCTTCGCGCAGCCGCTTTCAGCCTCCCCTGCCTCCCCTGCAGAGTGAGCCAGCACCCGCTGGTCCCCACACCCGTGCTGGGCCTGCTGCTGCTGCTGCTGCTGTCCATCGTGCTGCTCAGCCAGTCCCCGACACCCACTTGGCCACACCTGCAGCTCTACTATCTGCAGCCGCCGCCCGTGTGAGGCATCCGTACAAGCAGACACCTCCTCCTCCTCCTCAGTGACTCAGTCAGGACACGGGTCCGCATCCCTACCTACATCATTTTTATGTGACTGTGACCCCCGCTCCCCGCTTTCTCCTGCTTTCTTAACAATAGCAAATCATGCAGTAATGACTTCAGCCCAGGATCATTTCTTCACCAAACAGGTTGAGGGAGGAGGGCGGGAGGAGGGCCACTGGACCTCAGCTGAGTGAGTCACAGTGGGACCCAAGCTCCCTCGGCTTTCTTTCTCATCTCTCTTTCCTGCTTCAGAGGCTGCTACTGCAGCAGCATCCTCATGACAGTGCAGGCCCGAGGGCAGTTGGCTGTTCCTGACTCTGGGCTGCAAGGGGAGCAGTAGACCGCACCGCCCGGCTCAGCAGGCAAGCGGCTTGCAGACCTCGAGCCCTCGAGTTGCCCGAGTGCTCCACTCCACGATCGGACTACCAAAAATGCTGGCTGCACCCTCTGCTTCCCTCAGTTTCCCAGGCAACTCTGGCTCCATGATTTGCAAAGACGGCGCTGACGGGGGTGGGGGTGTAGCCTGAGAACACCACCACCGCCCACCACGGGGATTCAGAGGCGCTACGGGCCCCAGGGCAGGGTGATCGAGGCTGAAGAGCGTGGGAACCCCGGGAACCCAGGCGTGCTTAAGGGAAGGCGGGCTGGCAGCCGGAGCGGGCTCTGCGAGCCGGCCAGGACAGGAGGAGGGGAGAGCTCCTTTGGCCGCCCGAGCCCTGAGCCGAAGCAGCCGGCAACGCCAGGCTCTGTCTGCCCGGTAGCTGGAGCTTCGGAGCAGCGGCCACCAGCTCCGCCCCTCACAGTGTGACAGCCAATGGGGGCTCGGTCCGCCTCCAGGAAATGCAAATTTAAGAAGGCGGCCTCTCCGACCGCGGTGGACCAATCGGGGTGCGGTCCGCCTGCCCCGTGTGCTGGCTGAGTCGACAGACGTCGTTGGGGTGGGACCTCTGGGAGCCGCGGGCTCTGATTGGTTGTCTGCTCCGGGGTGCACTCCTGGAAACGCCCAGGGGCTGACAGCGAGAGGCCCAGAGCGGGGCTGGGGCCGCGGCTTGCAGAGACAGCTCTGCGAGTTCGAGTCCGCCTAGTGTACAGTCGGGGCTGTTAGCTAAAGAAAGCTGACCTAGCCGGCGGTGTGACACTCGCCTTTCATCCCAGCACTCGGAAGGCAGAAGCTGGAGGATCTGTGTATTCAAGGCCCGGCTGGTCTCCGGGACAGCCAGGGCAACACAGGGAAAAACAAAACCCGACTCAGAGCTGCATCAGGGCCCCGCAAGTGTAAGCAAAGGATAGCCGAGACCAGGGAGGACGAGGGGGCACACCCCACACCCCCCCACACACCCCCAGGGCAGCTCGGCAAGAAGGCGCGGTCGGTCGCTACGAACAGGCAGGCTCTTTATTGGGCTCAGGGAGCGTCCAGGAGCAAGAGCTTGTGCATGTACGAGTCCAGCCAGCGGCGGCGCTCCAGGGCGGCCAGCAGGCGCGCGCGCTCCCGAAAGGCTGCGTCGTCCGCTAGAGCCAGGCTGCGCCGAGACAGGGCTGTGCCCAAGTCGGCCCACGCCCGGCCTGGGGTGCGGAGGCTGCGGGGAGAAAGATGCTGAGCGCCACGTCCCGCCCCCGGGCTGCAGGTTAGGGTTCTAACGTTAAGCCCTTCCCCACCCCCGCCTCTTATCTCGCCTTCCCTCGGGTGTCTCCTCCTTCCCTGGGTGTCGGGGATCCGCACCTACCTGAACACACCGGTGAGGGGCAAGGCAACCCCTGAAGCAGGGCCGATGCCCCGGGGCACAAGCAGCAGCAGCAGCAGAAGCAGCAGCAGCCGCTCTCGGGGGCTCCTGGACGCCTGGCAGGTCTCCATCACCTGTGGACACAGGGACAGTATCTTGATGTCACCATACCGCCCAGAACCTGGGAGTCCACCGTCCAACCCGCGCCAGCAGCCGCCCACGGGACCCCTACCGTGCAGTGGGCGCAGGAGCGATGCTCACACCCCCCTTATATACATATCCGCACAGCCCCCGCTTGGCAGTGACGCAGGCCGGGCTGGGGGCGCGGGGTCACTCCACCCCACGCTCATTAGGAGCTGCCAGCGGTAATGAGACGCCTGGTGGGGGCCTCCGCTGCTGTGGCCGCCACCAACTAATTGGGACCCGGAGCTGGTACTGAAGAAGAGTGGAGGGGACAGACAGAGAGGTGGGCACAAGGGGTGTGTCAGAGGGATAAAAATAGACACTGCAGAGGGGACCATTAGAGCACAAGTCAGGGACGCAGAGGCAGAGAAGAGGGAGCAGACAGCAGACAGGGTGGCCTAGGAAGGAAATAAGGAGAGGAAGGCCGAGAGGCAGACACCAGGGAGGGGATGCTGGAGGTGGCAGTGTGCAAACAGGTGACGTCACCGCCGCAAAGTGGGGACACAGAGGCCCGAGGCTTCCTCCCCCAGGGGACACTGGGCCGTGCTGAAGACAAGACCCAATCCTCCAGACCTGGCCTGTGTGAAGGGGGCTCCCGAGACCAGTCCACAGTGCAGATCACCTGCCATGGCAGGAGAGGGATGAGCGCATCTCAGAGGAGGGGACAGGAGCCTGGAGTCCTGTCTGCAGAGTCTGCAGAGGGGACGGCTCCAAGGCTGGAATCCCAGACCTAAAAGTGGTCAAGACCTGGAAGCGTGAATTTTTTAGTCTGAAGGGAAGAGAGTGGCCGAGGGGGATTAAAGTCGGAAGGTACCTGGGACTTTGATACCTGGGTTTGGTTGGGGGATGGGAGAGGGCCTAGGACTTGTTTACAAAGCAGGGTTCCTCTGCGTAGCCCTGGCTGTCCTGGAACTCATGTAGACCAGGCTGGCCTAGAACTCAGAGATCCACCTGCCTCTACCTCCCAACCAGATCTGTGGCAGCTTCCCAGCCTCTCAGATGCTGGGCTCAGTGGATCACTACTACTGGTTCTTGTTTTATTTTGACACCGTTTGCTAGGTAGCCCAGACTGGCCTGGTCCCTCTGTACCACCCAAGATGGCTTTGAACTTATAATCTTCTACTTCAGCTTCCCCAAAACAGGGATCACAGGTCAAACATTGGCTTCAAACGGAACGTACTTGGTCAAATCTTCTTTGCCCTAGCAATGAGGTCCTATGTCTCTGTTTCTTTAAGAACCTCAGCTTGTTGCTAGGCTCCCAGAATTCCTCAGGGAGAGGGTCAGGTGCATCATCTGTGTGCCCCTGGGACCCTGCCCCTTCCTATGCCATTCAGCAGCACTCTCTGCTTGTCTTTGTCCAGGGCTGATCAGCCGCTGTTGTCTCCGACGACGACGACGACGAGGCCACTGAACAGGTAAGAGACCCCATGATCCCAAGTGACCCTGTCTCACCCAAGCTCACTCCTCCATCTCCATCCAACCCACCACAGAGGTTACTGGACCCAGCCTCTATAAGCAGGGGACAGGGCTTACTGGACTGTTTTCATCCCCATCAGGCCCAGGAGCCTATACCTCACATCCCTATTTCTCAAAGACGCGGAAGTCAGACCCGGCATCGTCTAAGCCGTGGTCCAGAGCCATCCTCCTGCCAGTCCCCTTAAGCTACACTTTTAGGTCCCAGTAGTCAAGATTTCTAAGCTAATTTCAGAGACATAGACCCTCAGCCTTTGCTCTGTGGGACTCAGAGCCCAGCAGCTTCTGTCTCAGAACCATTGAGTCTTCCCGTCTCCTGACTCAGCTTGGGTTCTAGCTCTTCTTTAACATCTAGTGTTAAAGCCTGTGCGGTCCTGGCGAGTTAACAGCCCTGGGAGAAGAAGGGTGTCCCATGTCCTCGGCTATCTGATACCCTCTGAAGGTGGAATCTAGCATTTCTGGGGCCTTGGAAAAGTGTCATTATGTCCTAGGTTTTTAGGGCTCCCACTGGGAAATGCACTACCATTCCCAAGAATCCCCGAACTCCCGTAACCCTGGTGACCACAGTTACCACCCCACAGCCACCGGGGATTTGCAGTTGGGTTTCACCAGAGTCCCTGGACAGACCTGGTCCTCCTGGGAGCCAGTGGGTGTGGCTCCAGGATGCTCTGGCCTTAACCTTCTCCTACCTACTCCTTCCACAGCTACGGGCCCTGAGCCATGCAGCCCCTCAGCCCCACCCTCCTCCTCCTCCTCTTCCTCCTCCTCAATGCTTTGGGTTCCAAGGCAGCTCCCACAGCCTCTCTGCCTGGAAGCCCTGACTCCCGAGGGATGATCCAGCCATCTAGGATGTCCACTGGTGCTCTAGAAATTTCTGCTAGAAACAATCCTACTCCAGAATACACTGCAGCAGCTCCTCCTGAGCCCTCCAAGACACCACCCTCAGCTTCCCCTCACATCTCCATGAAAAACTTAAGTGAGACTCCCAGCCCCAACCTCTCAGATTCTCCGGAGACTCCTGGGCCTGCTCAGCTCACAGTCTCAGTCACAAAATCCCAGGACACTTCCCAGATGAGCCCCTCTAAAGCTTCACTGCCAGAATCCTCCGAGACCCCCAATCCTGACCTGACTGCCATTTCCCAGTATGGATCTCCTGAAACCCAAAAACCTACTCCCTTCCAAGCTTCACCCTCAGAATCTCCTGAGGCTGAACACACTGACCCTACACCAGCTCTACACCAAGACTCCCTTGAAATCCCCAAGGAAGATACCCCCCACATCTCTCCTGCTGAAGGACCTAAGATACCAAATCCTGGCCCCACCCAACTCCTCAGCTCCAAATCCCCAGAGACCTATGACCATGGTGGTACCACCAGAACCCTAAATTCTGCATTGCTACCAACCACCCATCCTGACCCTACAGAAACTCCACAGCCAGCATCTCTTGTCCCCCACGACTCTGAGCCCACTGACATCCCCCAAACAGAGCTCCCCACAACCCCCAACCAAAATGCAACAGAGATGGCTGTGACCTCTGACTCAGAAGCCACCACGAGTCTTCCCACCCACCCAACGGCAACCTTCAGAGAGGAAGCCACCACATCCAGTGAGCCAGGCTTGAGTCTTGGCCCAGAATTCCCTGTGGCCACCCAAGCTGTCACTCATGGCCTGTCCACCTCAGAGACCAAAGAGCTGAACGGACCCCAGAACTCAGGCACTGAGGGACCAGATGTCCCTCCCCGCTCAGCACGGATTGCAGGTCCTCCTGCTTCTCCAGAACACCCCAAACAGGTCCCTCAGAGACACAGCCCAGGAGAGACAGTCAATACCATCATCGTGGTGGAGCAAGTGAAGGAGACTGGTGAGGGGCCTGGGGTCCTGGGTCTGAGGGAGGAGGCTGGGTCTGGGGTCCTGGGTCTGAGGGAGGAGGCTGGGCCTGGGGTCCTGGGTCTGAGGGAGGAGGCTGGTGAGGGGCCTGGGTCTGAGGGAGGAGGCTGGTGAGGGGCCTGGGGTCCTGGGTCTGAGGGAGGAGGCTGGGTCTAAGGGATGAAGCCCTGGGTTTAAATGGCTGTGTCATTTCTCAGGGGTGACTCTGGTTAGCCGCCCAAGAGGCTCTATCGGTGGAGCCCTGTGCCTGTTCTTCGCGGGGACAGGAATGCTAATTGGCATCTTCCTCCTGCTGTGGTGTCTGTACCGACGCGCCTCCAGACACAGGTCCTTTGCACACCACCGGCTCCAGGACAGCGGAGATGAACCAGGTGAGAACTTGCTCACCCTAGAATGCCCACAGGGTCCTTATCAGGCCTTGTGGGGGACTCAAGACACCCTTCTAAAGAACACAGACACTCCTGGCGAGGCTGGAGAGATGGCTCATCACTAGCTGCTCTTCCCGAGGACCCGAGTTCAATTCTCAGCACCCACATGGCAGCTCACAACTGTCCATAACCCCAGTTCCAGGTGATATAACACCCTCACACAGACATACATGCAGAAAAACACAAGTGCACATGAAATAAACACAAAAACAAAACAAGCAAACCCCTGTCCCAGGTAAGTGGAAAGCCTGACCCTACCATGGTCTGGTCCCAGACCAGATCTGGAATTATTTTTCTTTCTCCTCCTCTGAGATAGGATCTCACACACACACACACACCCTCAGAGCACTCCAAGATGTCCTCAGCTCCCTCCCTCACCCACACCCCGTTCCACTCTCACCCTGCAGTCTTGCACCTGGACGCCCCAAAGGACCCCTTGGACCTCTACTTCTATGCCTCCGATGCATGGGTGCCCTCGCACATCGCCACAAAGCAGCCTCCTCCCACACCCCCACTGCCGCCCAAGCTGCCCCCTCCACCCCGAGGGCCACAGCGCCTGGAAGCCCTGTCGCCTGCCGCATTGTCCCCCAACTTCCTCTGAAGAGAACAGCACTGCAGGCCCAACCCAGCTTCAGCGCCTGCAGGAACCCTAGAGCCAAGCAGATCTTCCCAATAAAGCGCCTCCCCGACTAGAGTCTGTTCCTGAGTGTTTGGCGGAGGGCAGGAGGGTGGTGGGGAAACCGAGTCCAGACTGGGCAGGAGTGGAGGCCGATGCCGGGTCTGGAACTGTTTCTCGACTCTTGTGACCCACATCAGGTGACAACCTAATCTGTCCACCAAAGCATTTATTGGGAGTGGGAGGGGACAGGGCAGGATTTACGGTCACAGAGACAGACACCAAGACACAACCCTGCCCCAGGAACAGCCCTCCTCTCCCTGGGAGTCCTTAACTTCAGACATACCTCCCCAGGATTTGTTTGGGGAGGGGTGTCGACGAGGGGGAGCACCCCAGGTTTGAGTCACTTAGTCCCTGAGGGACACGACAAATGGTCACTGAGAAACTGAGGGCAGCCTGAGCCACCCAGGAGAGTAAAGTGCAAGGATTGGGGGGGAGGGAGATCCTGAAACCGCCCCGGGAAGAGAGTGACAGCCAGCCGAGCAGTCAGTGCACGGGTGAGCCGGGTGAGCCGAGCCACTGGCCACTTCCCGGACACCATACTAAGCTCAGGACAGGCCTGGCAAAGTGTGCTGGTGAGGGAAGTCAGGAGTGGGAGACGTGGAACCGACGTTTTCCCTCAGAAACGCTGGTGAGAATCAGTCCTTGCAATGGCGGGGTTGGTAGTTGGCTGAACCAACTTGGGAAATGCAGAATCGTTAGGAGAACCTTGGAACTAGGAAGGAAAACCATGAGTGTTTTCTGAGTTAGGGAGCAGCTGGATAACGTTGGCATAGCCTGAGAATCAATCCCTGGGGTCTGGGGACGGGAGGAGCCTCCAAAGCACAAGGGAACGAGGTGGAACTGTCTGTGCATCCGAGGGGACAGACACAAGTGGAGAACTTGGAGGGGTGTGCAGCTTCACCCCCTCGCCAGGCCGGACCGCCCGCCCGCACTGGGAGCAGGGGACACCTGCATCTCAGGCCCGAGGCAGGAGACTGCCCATGGGCGGGCGGTCAGTAGTCCCGGACTGGGGGTGGGGGCCGCGGAGGCTGCACCGTGCTGTGCGTGGCCCCGTAGGACGGCGGAGGTGCAGGGGGAGCCCCCGGGGGCTCGGCCTCCTCCTCCATGTCGCTGTCATCGCTACCGGCCAGCTGGTCGTGGCCCACGAAGCCGCACTTCTCCTCGCTCATCTCCTCGGGCTCGGCCCACGGCTGCTTCTCCCCGGACGCGAAGACCCCGTAGAAGATGACGCCCCCGTAGTGCACCAGGGAGGCGATGAGGAACACATACTGCCACTCCTCCCGGGTCTGCGGACACACCGCCCGCCCACCGCCTTTAACGTGCATAGATGGGGAGGGGGCCAGCCTGCTGGTCCAGGCCTGCAGCCCCCAGCGCCCGCCCGCGTGAG
The DNA here is from genome assembly GCA_004025045.1 of Sigmodon hispidus. Classification (NCBI taxonomy): domain Eukaryota; kingdom Metazoa; phylum Chordata; class Mammalia; order Rodentia; family Cricetidae; genus Sigmodon; species Sigmodon hispidus. Next base: position 2,920 of record PVIH01022183.1, on the reverse strand, counting down.
CAGCTCACTGCTGCACACAGTTAAAATAACCGGAGGCCGGCGGTGCTGCAGCACACCTTGCATCCTGGAACTCACGGGGCAGACGCAGGCAGGTCTGTGAGTTCGAGGCCAGCCTGGTCTACAGTGAGTTCCAGGACAGCCAGGGCCATAGAGTCTCTACATAATGGAACTCCAACTAAAAACAAAAATTGAGTTGCTGAGATGGCTGACTCATTTGGTAGATGTCTGCCAACCCTGGTGATCTGAGTTCTACCCCTGGGGTCAACACACATGCCAGAACACAAAATAGCTCACACCACACATGCTAAGTTAATTTAAAAAAAAAATTAAACTAATAAAAATAGATTTTTTTAAGAGAAAAAAAGAAAATATCTGAGATTGAGGCCAGCCTGATCTACAGAGTGAGTTCCAGGACAGCTGGAGCTATACAGAGAGACTCTGTCTTTAAAAAAAAAAAATAAAGGAAGGAAGAGAAGAAAAAAGAAAGATGGAGAAATAAAAGTAAGGGAGGGGAAGAAGGCTGGGCGGCTGGGTACCGGAAGGTTCGGGCATCCATCGGGAAGGTTGTGCTAACCTTGTGCTTGGTCATCGCACCCACGATGATGGGACACACCATCCCAGACAGTGTGCCCACTCCATTGGAGATGCCCATCAAGATGCTGGCATATCGAGGGGCAATGTCCAAGTGGTTCACGTTAAAGCCTGGTGGGGTATCGAGTCAGCGGATGTCACATCAACTCCACTGCAGTGTCACCCACCCATCCTCTGCTCTTCTGACATTTATGAACATGTATGTCTGTGTGAGGGTATGCACGTGTGAGTGCAGCGCCCACAGAACCCAGAAAAGGGCACATGTCTGCTACACGGCAGTTAGGTAGATGCTGGGAACTGAATTCAGGTCCTCTGAAAGAGTAGCAAGTCTTAACTGCTGAGACCGTTCTCTAGCTCCTGAGAAGACTATTTCAGGGCCTGAGCTGACTCCAAGTACCCCCAACTACCCATCTGGGGTTCTCACCAGAAATGGCAAAGCCGCTGAAGCCCACAGCCAGGACAAGGAAGGAGATGGCCACACCCTTGGAGTGTGAGTATCCAACCACCAGCAGCAGTGTGGCCTCCATCCCGAAGCCTGCGGAGGGCCATGTCTCCCAAGTGCCCATTGTGACCCCACTGGCCACCCTGCTTGCATTCCCAGCCTTGATCTCACCCACCCCACTCCCTTCTGTAGACCCCCATCTGGCTACCTCTGACCTGCACAAGACCTGACTCTAATTCCACCAGACCAGAGCAGGTCCTGCGTCCCCAAGACTCAACCCAATCCATGTCTTTTGGCTGCTCTGACTTCAAAGGGCCCGCTGTAGGACGTTCTGACTAGGTCACACTCTGCAAGACCCACAACCCATCTCTGAGCCCTCAGAACACTCTTCTATGTCCCTATCACATCCCCATATCCCACTCAGACTGGTGCGCCCAAGTCCCCACCCATGACCTGTCTCCCTAAAGCCCCAATTACGGCCATTTTGGGGCTATAGAAGTTGAGGTTTATATAGGGCTCAGGCCCCTCACCCACAGCCCCCCACTCCCAGACTGGTTTAAGTGTGGTTCTACCCAGCCTTGGGAAGGCCCCACCCTTCCGGTCTGATGTCATCTCTACACCAGCTGGGCTACTCATCTGCCTACCCTTTCCACATCATGGTCTCCAAATCTGACTTCATGAAAGTGATACACACCGTCCTTACTCAGAGATGGGGTCCACCTCTACCCACCCACTCACCCCCGCAGTTCATCAACTTTCGCACATTGGTAGTGGACATTATACGGCGACTTCGCAGAAAGTCAGCGATCTGGCCCCCGATGGGGACAATGATGGTCATGACGAGGTGGGGCAGAGCCGACACCAGGCCCACCTGTGAGGACAGGTAAATGGTAGCCACTCCCTTTGGGTGACCACAACCCCCTTCTCCATCCCTGCCTAGGGATGCAGGCACCCTTCTCTCTCACCCCCGCCAGTCCCCTACTTCTACAGTCTAACCTTGCTGATCTCAAAGCCGAACACTTCTTCAAAGTAGGCAGGCTGGGAAATGAGAAGCAGGTAGAAGGTCCAACTGCGGCAGAAGTTGGCCACAATGATGGCATAGACCGGCATGGACGTGAAGAAGCGCCTCCAGGGTGTGTTAAATTTCTGTGGATGGAGGGGAGAGAAGGGGGGCATAGACCATGCTAAGATGGATGCCAGGGCTTGGGAGCTTCATGTCCCTTAAGGGATCCCACTATAGTTCACTGAAGCCTGCGGGTGGACCACATCTTCACACCCGAGGACTTAGGCCTTCTAAAACTTCAGCTTTAAAGTTGCATTGCAAGAATAAACAATGGGTCCTGACTCCCCAGAGGGTCCTTGAGCTTCAGATACTGATCCCCATGATATAAATGTGAGCCCAGTAATGTCTGTTCAATCACTCCACAAAGTTTGGCCACATCCACAGCAACATCTAGCAAAATCTCAAATTCTAAGCCGTCTCTGCTGCTTTCAAGCAGGACCTCACCCATAGCCCTAACTCAGCCCACCTTGTACCTACCTACCTCTGTGCCCAGTAGCTGCCATTCCTGAACTCAATTCTGCCTAATATGGAATCTAGCCCAGCTATTTCCTTTTTCTCTTTTCTTTCTTTTTTGTTCAGTAGTGGGACTAGAACCCATAACCTCATGCATGCTAAGGAAGCACTCTACCACTGAGCCACACCCCAGCCCCTCACTGGGGGATTCTAGGCAGGGGCTCTACCACTGAGCCACACCCCAGCCCCTCACTGGGGGATTCTAGGCAGGGGCTCTACCACTGAGCCATACCCCAACCCCTCACTGGGGGATTCTAGGCAGGGGCTCTACCACTGAGCCACACCCCAGCCCTCACTGGGGGATTCTAGGC
>PVIH01022182.1:0-27827 GCA_004025045.1 Sigmodon hispidus | reverse complement strand
ACAGAGAGAGACAGAGAGAGACAGAGAGAGACAGAGAGAGACAGAGAGAGAGAGACAGAGAGAGACAGAGAGAGAGACAGAGAGAGAGACAGAGAGAGAGATTCAGAGAGAGAGAGAGAGTTCTAAAGCTGACCCTTTCTTTCATCCCTTTCTGGTTTGAAGTCTCACTAGGGAGGCCATGACAGGCTCAAAACTCTGAGCAAATTATACAAGCTCTTTGCTCTGTCATCTGCAAGCTGGAGACATCTCCACTCCTGAAAATTCTGGACCATCCATGCTTGGTAGAAAGAAAACAAAACATGGAACCTGCTACAAAGCATACCAGAATGAAGTCAGGGACTTCTCTTTCTTGTCACCTTGGTCATTGTGGTTTAAATGGGAAGTGTTCCCTGTAGGCTTATGTATTTGAACACTTGGTATCCAGTTGCTGGCACTTTTTGAGGAGGTTTAGATGGTACAGCCTTGCTAGAAGAAGTATGTCACTGGAAGCACATGTTGCTCTGCCTCTCTGCCATGATGGACTCACCCTTCTGGAACTGTAAGTCCAGAAACGCTCTTCCTTTTTTGAAATATGACAGCAATGGAAAGGAAACTAATGCAGTCACCTGGGCCTGTGCTCAGCTCTCCCAGTGATTGAGGTTCAAGGTGGGTAGTTTGGTTGCTAGGTCTCAGTTTAAGTATTTTATTTAGGCAACAATGAGACAAATATATGGATGACTGGATGGTAGACTAACCTGACCAAACAGGAAAAATCATCACTAACAATAAAAATATGCACTGGCTCTTTGTCACCACTCTCAAATATCCATGTATTTGGTAATAACATATTGCGTGATCTTGTGTGACTCAGTTTCTTTATGTATCAGCTTGAGTTGATTATGTTAAGTTTAATTTAAGGGTGAATAACATATTCTATGACAAAATTTTTGTTTTTGCAAATGCCCAACCAATTAGTTGATTTCATCATTACCAAGTTTGACCTCAATCCTACCATCATTTCCCAAGCATTGTGCACGTTCGAAGTTTCATCTGCATCCACTGGAATCCCATGAAGTACGATGCTTAGGTTTTATGATTTTTCCTTCACAGGAAGAAGCCAGAACTCTGGGAGTAGGTACAGAAGATGTAGGTCTGAAATCCAGAATTACCAGTGGCTTTCTGGTGTCTGTACTTCAGATATCAAGTGGATTCTTATAGTGGGGCCATGATTGCCACACTCAGCTCTAGTGGGCTACACAGACCTGCACAGTGTGGCACGTGATACCTGCCTGATGCTCTTACAGCCTTTTTCTGGGGATTTTCAGACAGTATCTGTTGGCTTCAAAGAATATCTGCAGACTCCTCATTGAAACTGTTTCTGGGTTCCCTCCTCAAATAATTGAAATATCTAGAATGTTGTGTTGAACATGAATGGTATATGTGGACACTATTCAGATGAAGAAGATGGTGAAGATATTGGAACTATACTGTGTAGAATGGGCCAACAGGAATGGAGAACAGACTAAACACAGAAGGCATTAGGTCTGTCTGGAAATTTCTCTTACAACAGGACAGAGCAGGCAACTCTTGACAAAAGTGGTGATGGTGCTCTTGTCCTTTTAGAGTGCCTCAGTTTTCATCAAGGTCAATGATCTCACTCTCAAAGTTCTAGAGGCCACAAGGTGCTGTTCTAGGAACTTCATTAGACGCCTCGAAAGAGACAATCTGAGGTCATTTTACCCATTTTCCATATGGGATGGAGACAGCTAATGAGTCTTGGCTCCAGATTCATGGGTGTCAGTAGACTCCTAGAGTAACCAAAGCCTTTCATGTCTTCTCAGAAGACCTATATAATATATCCTTGGAGGTAAACCATGGTGCTGGAGGATGGGAAAGGACACATCACAGCTACCATGATGACAGAACAAGAGGAGGCTGAAAGCCCATGCCTCAAACATCTTGTTACAAAGAGTAGAAGCTTCTAGAAACTCCAGCTTTGGAATTGCTGTCCTCATCCACCATTCTGTGCTCTGGGTAGTCAGCCGTGTCAGCCCTCGGGAGAGTGGGGTCAGGCTGACAGAGCTGGTCACCTGTCCTTGCTTCCTCTCATGGAACTCCCAAAGCTGTCCCTGTCCCCTGCCAAATGACTTCATGAAAGATGGAGAGTTTGGCTTGCTTTTCTGGCAAAGGGAATTAATTAGTGACAGCTTGGAGTTGGTCCCCAGTAGGGTGCTGAGGTAAATGATTGTCTTCCTAACTAAAAGCTGTGGTTAATGTCTACTACTTTAGACATGTTAAAAATTGTTATTTACTATTCTTGTTAAAGCTCTGTTAGAAGTACTGCTTTACCAAGGGTGATTGTTTCAGGTCCAGGGTTTCTTGCAATCAGATTCTTCAGTAGGAGAGAGACTTAGATTAAGTTCTAAACTGAGGGCAAAGTGATATGGGTAAGGGAAAATCTATAGCTATGTAGCAGGGGAGAAGCTGGCAATGGGACAGTACTGTGAGGAAATCTAAGGAATAATGAGAATTCTTAAAGTAATGGGTAAATTAAGCTAATAGGATCCTGCCGAAGATGAAACACTCCGTTACACATTTTCTTTTTTCTTTTTTTTTTTTTTTAAAAAAAAACTTTATTTATTTATTAGCCTTGGTGTTTGCCTGGAACTGGAACTACAGACAGTTGTTAGCTGCCATGTGGGTGCTGGGAATCGAACCCGGGTCCTCTGGAAGAGCAGGCGGTGCTCGTAACCGCTGACACATTTTCTGCGGGCTGTTGATGGGTGAGCAGCTGATCATGGGGTCAGCTTCTGACTAACTTCACTTTGCACATTCTCCTCTTGAGCGTTTTTTTTTGTTTTGTTTTGTTTTGTTTTTTTTTGTTTTTTGTTTTTTGTTTTTTCTGGGAAGCACACAGAAGGGTTAGGGAGAGGAGGTACCTCACTACAGTTGACAACTAAAGAGTATTTGCCAATTGTCAGTAGTAACTCCAACCTCTGATGGATGCAGAAGGTAGCCCAGAGGAGAGAGTGTCAAGTGGCTGTGGACTCAGGGTTTATAGGAGTCAGCATGCTGAGCCTTCTAAGAAGCCAGAAGGGCAGAGTTCTGAGTCTCTTGAGCAGATAAACTGGTCCTAGGAAAAAGGAGTGATTATTCCATGGTGCCCAGACTGTGCTGGGTGTGGCTAGGATGTTTGCCCAGCTCTTTCCTTCCACACTCCCAGAGGTTGAGTGTGACCACACAAGTGCCTGTGTCCTTACTGTAGATTTTTGTGGGCATCATGAGTATGTTTGGAGTCAAAAACCAAGGTTTCATGCATGCCAGGCCATGCACATGCTCTCTCATGGAGGTCCATTCCTTCTCTCTCTCTATCAAGCTGAACAGTGTGTTGCATGAGCCCAACTGTATTCTTATAGAAAGCTTTGTAGATGTACACACTGAAGCTGTGCATTCTAAACCTCCCCTTGACATGACCTCTAAGAACTCACTCTGTGGCTTAGTGCTCATACTGCATATCTTCCTATGACTATTCATGGGTTTTTCATGCCTTTAAACCTTGAAAAGCAGGGACTCCTCTGTTCACTACATCCCTGGTGCTATCTACCTTTTAATTGCATTTATTTGACTATGGCCCAAGTAAGAACTAGTAGGGATTGTGAGACCCAGATTTCTCAACATGAGGGCTTGAATTGGGCTTCTAGGAACATCTGCATCTCCCCTAATCTCCTGGTCATACAGAACTATAAATAGTAACACATGCATCCTTTTATAGGAAAAGGAGCCTAGAGATTTCTCTTTACTCATCCTTCAAGGTCTATGATTTTCCACATGTTAAGAACTTGACTTGAGACTTGAATCTTTTTTTTTTTTTTTTTTTTTTTTTTTTGCCAGTTAGAAGCTGGCACAAGGTGGTCCCGTCTTGAAGCAACATGGTGTCCAGTTTATAGGCATGAAGGCTATATAAGTATCCTGAACATCTCTCCTGGTGGCAGGCAGGGGCAGCTTTAATTTTCTCTGGGAGAATTTCAGTGGTGAGGGATTTGTGTGCACAGTGACTGTCCAAAGTTCTGTGGGATGGACTACTGCTTTGGGTCATCTCTGCTGGACTGTAGGGAAACCTTTGTATGTGTCACCAGAGGCCAGCTGTATCACATAAGGGTGTTCATTAATCTCCTTGAAGCTCAGCCTTTCCATTTAATAATTAATAAATATGAGTTCTACTGTGCTCTGAGGGGCAGTCAGTGAGGTCATATGCTCAATTCTCATAACCTGTGCTGTCTGTCCATGCTACACCGCAATTATTTTTAGGACTTGACTTCCTAGCTTGTGAGCCTGCCAGGCAGGTTGTGCTGAACTACAGATGGCACCACCTTAGCCAGAGTGGGGTTGATCATTTGTACTATGTGACCCAAAGGTTGCACACATAGGAGCTCTGGAGCAGATCCTTGGGTTTTAAAAACTGGATGCCATTAGAATTTACCTAGGCTCTGGTAGCAGTTAGAGATAGGTCTAGAAGGCAAAATGGCTGGACAGTGGCTGTGTCTAGGTAAAGGCACCAGAAGTCAAACTGTAGAGAGGACTACTGTGTCACAGGATAGGCCTGATGCATAGAAGAAGGGTCCCTGGTTGGCTCTCTTGTTTTACCTCTGTGGTTAACCTGCTGTGTCACATGGAGGCATTGCTGGGCACTCTGGGTCTACTGGCTTAATGATAAAGTCAGAGGAAAATTGGGCCAGTGATTTCTAACATCTCTTTTAGCAATAAACTCTTGATTGGAGGTGATTCACACAGATTTGGAAGGAGTCTGTTTTGGATAAATGGTCTTAGGGAAGGAACATTTTGGTTGGTTGGTTTGTTCATTACAGAGGCTGAAGGAGTCTCTCGTGGGTTGGGCTTGATTTTGTTCGCTGTCCCCAGTGTTTAGCCCCCTTTACTCCCTGGAGTGCACAGACAGCTTTGGGGAGCTACTCGTGGAAGGCAGGCAGGCACATGCGTCTCAGCTCAAAAACAGAGTAAGAGATCAGCCTTTACCATGGCAACTAACTCTCTCCAGTCCTGCTAGGGCAGAAGCAGAAGATGAGTATATATTATGGTGGAAATATGTGAGTTAGACTATAAGGGGAATAAACATGTTCTAAAAAGGCTTGATTTTTTTCTCCCTAGCACTTCCTATGTAGCTCATGTTAGGTAGAAACTAGCAATCCTCCTGCCTCTGCCTTATGAATGCTAGGTTCTATCTTATTGTTTTTATGGCCAGCTGAGACTTGGGTGCTGTTTGCTTGGCCTCCTCTTCTTCATAAAAAATGGGTCCAGCAGTGAGATTGATGGATATTCTGAGGTTGCTCAGAGACCTGTGGGCTGTCTTTCTTGCTTCCTGATTCAGATCACTGCTTGTCACTCTCATTGCCTCCTGGGCTTTGTCTCTGTTATGGCAGCGTCATAATATGCTTTCAGGGATGCCATTAAGAGCAGAGAAACAGAGGGCATGGAAGGTCGTGGCACTGAGGGTGAGTCCCTGGAACTGTCTTAGGCTAGCCTCACCCTGTAGACAGAATCTGTCTCGACTGCTGTCAGGAAAAGAATTTTAAATAAGCTGGGAACAGGCACTGCCTCTTTGGTAATCTTTCTGGAACCTGCCTGGTTTCTGTTGTCACTGCCTGGTGACCTTCCCAGGTCACAGAACTGCCCTGCACAGAGACAGGGGAGGGCAGAGACACTAGAGATGCCTACTGTGGTCGGCTGCTTCCCTTCACTGTGGAGGACACGACTGTATGTTCTCCTACATACAGGGTGCTTCTTCAGCCCAGGGAGCAGCTGTTCAGGCTCTTTTCTGGTATTTGTCCAGGTTGTGAATATTGCCAGAGCTGTGTGCATGTGGATGAACGTTTTGTGTTCATGTATCTTTTGTTTCGATGTGTTCTGCACCCCTGGGAACCCAAATCCACCTTCTGCTGCTGGCCTCACTCAGGGAATGCCATTGGTTAATAAAGGTGGGTTTTGAAGAACAGCAATATCAAATTATCTTGCTACTATGGGTTCCCCTCTGTGCCCATTCTTTGACATTTCTTTCAGGTTTAGTGTATAATTCTTCCCACCATCTCTTTGGAAACACAGTCCCCAACAGGAGGCATGAGACATAGTGCTAGGTACTAGCACATTGAGAATCACAACATGGGCTTCTAGAAATTTCTAGGACCTTCAAGAGTATTCAAGCAGTGGGCCAAGCCCAAAACTTTCTAATGCAGAAGTGTCAAACATACATACACCCATGTATACCACTGTCTCACTCTGCTGTCCCAGCAGACATATTAGTAATTGAAAATTTATACTCGGGGGCTGGGGAGATGGCTCAGCGGTTAAGAGCACTGACTGTTCTTCTGGAGGACCTGAGTTCGATTCCCAGCATCCACGTGGCAGCTAACAACTGTCTATAATTCCACGATCTGACACCCTAACACAGTTATACATGCAGGCAAAACACCAATTCACATAAAATAAAAATAAATTTTTTTTTAAAAAAAAAAAAGAAAATTTATACTCTCCACTGTGGAATCTGAATTTGGCCTCTGAGTCCTTTGCATAGCCAATCGATCAGGCCAGGCGTGATTTTCTATTCTTGTTCTCTCACTGTTCAAGTGCAAACAGAATTAATGACTGTGGTGCTCAGATGTGAGAAAGTAGGGTTAGAAGGAGGAGGATTAGAGCCATGAAATGTGCATGACTGGGAAAGAAATGAAGAAAGACAAGTGTTTGCGTCTGCTCACAGCTCACAGCCACCTCTGACATTTCTCTTTTAGTTTCCATGTGGGGTGTGTATGTGTGTGTGTGTGTGTGTGTGTGTGTGTGTGTGTGTGTGTGTGTGTTTGTCTGTGCGTGGTGTACAGATGTGTGGATGGGTACATATGCATGTGTGTACATTTATATGTAGAAACCAGAGGCTGACGTCTTCCCCTACTACTCTTCATTGTCTATGTTGATATAAGGTCTTTCACCTGAACCCAGAACTCACAAGTTCTCTTAGTCTTGCTAACCAGTCCACTGTGGAGATCCATCCCTGCCTGCCTCCTGTGTCCTGGGATTATAGCCAGCCAATCTCATCTGCCCACTGTTCACAAAGGTGCTGGGGATCCAATACCTGGTTCTCATGCTCTGTTGATAAGCATTTTACCTGATCATCTACCCACCCTCCCCAGCCCAGCATATACCAAGTCCTTTTTCTGAACATGAAAATCAGTGGATTTCTTTATTTTCCTTTTTCCACCCTCTCTGCTTCCCTCCCTCCATCTGTCCCTTCCTCCCTCCGTCTGTCCCTTCCTCCTTCCTTCCTTCCTTTCTTTCTTTCTTTCTTTCTTTCTTTCTTTCTTTCTTTCTTTCTTTCTTTCTTTCTTTCTTTCTTTCTTTCTTTCCTTCTTTCTTTCTTATAATCCCAAAACAGAGAGTGCAGCCTTGATACTACAAGGAACAATTTAGTGGTATTTTTTTTTTTTTTTGTCCCAAATTTGACTTGGGTCCCATACATTTGACACAAACAATGTGGTGGTCATGCCAAACTCCAGGCACACCCTTCATTGTAGAGTTCACCCTTCACTGCCTGAACTCAATGCTGATGTTCATATTTGCCTCCAAGGATGAGACAAGAAGATACTGCCAGTCTTACCTGCTGCAGGGCTCTCTGGATGTCGATCCCTTGGCCCCAGGGTACAGCTGGGTTAGCCAGACAGTCCCCAGCATTTCCCCGGCGGGATATATCAATCCTCTGCCTCCGCAGGCTCTGGAAGGCCTCGGCCATCACCTTCACACCATCGTAGGTGAGAGCAGATGTGTACTGGGGAAAGAAGGTAGACAGGCAGGTGTCAGAGAGAGCTGACAGAAAGGGGCTGTGTTGGGCAATGGCTTCCTGATGAGCGAAGTGGTGGGCAGGGCGATGAGCTTTTGGAGCCCAGCGTTCCAATTCTCCCACAGATCTGCCCAGCCAGTGGGTTCTCCAGAGCTGTAAGTTTAGCATGGCCGGTGGTAACCTTTAAAGACAAGCCAGCATCTTAGAGTTTGGTATTCAGTCTTGTGATTTGAAAAATGTTGCTTTAATTGGAAAGAAATGCATAGACTAAATACAACATATCTGCAGGCCAAATACATGGAAAGTCAGTTGGCTTTCTCTGCGTGAAAGTCAACAACCAGGAGCCAAGAAACACTTCCTGCTCTGTGGCCACCTCTTCTAACAGTAAAGGAAACAGTGTTCCAGGATGAGCAGGCTCCTAATTATAGCTCTATGTGGCTTACCCCACCATAAATCACATATTTTATAAACTCTCCCTCTGTGGATTAATGAAAACACTTAAGAGTTTTCCTTGCTTGACCAAAGGGTGGCTAAGATGTTAATGAGCCCACATTGGTCTTACTACACAGTATGTCATCTTAAAGTCACACTATGATGAGTTTGTTTTTCCAATTCTTAGTTGATTTACTGATCCTGATTTGTTTTTTGTGTTCATATGTTTATATGCATATATGTACCCCTCCCCCGTCTCTCTCTGCTGGAGGTCTTTGCTTAACTGCCCCTTATTGTTTTTTTTTCTTTTTTTTTGTTTTTTTTTTTCTTTTTTTTGAGACTGAGTCTGGAGTGCACCAACTGGCTACAGTACTTGGCTAGCAAACTCCAAGTACTCTCAAACTGCCTAGCGCTGGGGATACAAGCACATGGTTCCATGTCTAACCTTTTCTGTGGGTGCTGGAAATTCAGAGACATGGCCTCATGCTTACTCAGCAAGCACTTTGCTGTCTGAGTCACCTCCTGAATTCCTTCTAATCTATATTTTTGAGACAGGCTAGCCTGGAGCTCTGTATATCACAGGATGATACCGAACTCCTGATCCTTCTTCCTCCTCATCACATGCTGGCATTACAGGCATGCACCAGTCTGCCTATTTTAGTTTCTCAGAAAAAAATTCATTGCACTTAGAAACTGATTTGGGCCGTCATCAACTAATTTGTTAGCCTGCTTTGAAGTCATCTTTGTTTTAAAGTACTTTTGTTTAATCAGATACTACAATGAGTCTTCAATCTTGAAGAGTTAAATCATTTTGATCACTGGTGGGATGGGATTTGCCTCAGCTATATAGACTGCAATTCACAAACTTGACTAGGCAGGCTAGAAACAAAGATTCTCCAATGGTCCCAGATAACAGAGGCGGCCTCAGAATCCTTCTCAAAAACAGTGTTGAGCACAGGCACTGCCATGATATGCCATCTGACCAATGGCCTTCTCTCCCCATTCACAAACAGTGTCAAATATCAAACAAAACAGAGGTTGGCTCTGGGACTGAGAAGTGAGAAGCTGGCTGCAGATCCAGGTAGAGAGCAATTGTACATCTGCAGGCACATTTTTCTGATGGTCAGTTGGGTGTACAGAGGTAGGGAGTCCGTGCCACCTCAGTACTCCATTCACAGAGGCTTCATCTATAAAAAAATGGGCGTTTTTCTCACGCTCAGTAAGACGGTAACAGGAGAGTAGGAGCTGTCGCTCTTGCTTAGCAGACCTGAGGTATTAGTTTCAATCCCTAGACTGCTAGAGAAAAAGAAAGATGGCGGCCCTGATCAGACTGGATACCATATTTTCTGGCTTCCCTTGCAGTCAGCTAAAGGCTGTTTTCTAACATTCAGTCAATGGTGGATAAAGGAAAGGTCTGCTAGTGACTCCTGAGAAAAATCTCTGTGTGTATGTGTTTATGTATGTGTGGTTATGTTTGTATATGTGCATATGCTTAAGTCAGAGGTCAACATCAGGAGTCCAGTCTTTCTTCACCTTAACTATGAGACAGTGTTTCTTACTGAATCTGGAGCTCACCAATTTGGCTAGACTAATTCACCAGCAAGTTCCAGGGATCCTTTTGCCTCTGCCTTCCCAGCGCTGGGGTTACAGGTCTGTGTGCTTTTTAAGTAGGTATTGGGAGTCCCAGCAACGTGCAAAAGGTACTTTACTAACTGAGCCATTCCCCTGTCTCAGGATAAGAGTTCTTAAGAACAACGTCTGTTCCCTCATCTTGCTGCTGTGTTATGGTTTGGGTCTCCTCCCTCCATTAAGTGGTGAAAATACAGTCCCCAGAGGTGGGCTGTGGCAAAGCAACTGTATCATGCGGAGACTGACATAATCAATGTCTTAACCCACCAATGAACTAATAATCCAATGGTGTCACTAAGAGATGATGAAATAAGGAGGTGGGGTTTTCCTTAGAAGAAGTGGGTCGCTGAGTGTGTGGCTTGTGTCTGGCCCCTTCCAGAACCTCCACTTCCTGGATGCCTTGACACAAGCAGTTTCCCTCCACTGTGTTTTTCCATGACCATGTTTCTGCCTTGTCATAGCCCTAAAAGCAATGGAGTCAGTTGGTCACACACTGCAACCATGAACTCAAATAGACCTTTCTCTACAGAGTTGATTTCATCAGAAATTTTGTCCCATTGACAAAAATCCATTAGCAAAAGCTGGGAAGCAGGCAAGCATCATGAGTGAAAGTCTATGCAGCCCTCTTGTATTATAAAGGAGAAGTCAACGCTGAGCACAATAGATCAAAAATTGGAATATTTGATGATGGCATCAATGTGACAGTCCTGGGCTGTTGACCTTGGTCATGTTGGGATGCAGACCCCATTGCTGATTTTTCCTATGCTTAATAGAAAAACCTATTTCCTTCCTAAAGACTAACATGCCCCAGTTTTCTGGAGCTGACTAAAGGAGAAGAATGGGTATTCTTTTTCACACCTTCGGCCTCTTCCAGTCAACCCTGGTGTGGTCTCTGGCATCACTTGTCCGCCACTGCTGCATGATTCTGGCTGGGATGGTGTCTGTGTAGTTCACCAACTGGAAACCCGTCACATTGGCTCCACTCTCCTTGAACTTATTTAAGTCTATGTCCATGAAACCCTGTAGAAGAAGGAAAAGGGAGAATAGAACACACTGCCTGGGCAGGTCCATGCCATCACACTGCAGACTCAAGAGGCTTTCTCTTCTGCTCCATAAGGCAGAACAGTCTTTTGCTCCTTTTGAACCAAGTTACACTGTTAGTTCGTTTATGTAATGGAGTCTGTAGGTCAGGGAAAAGATGAAATAGACACTATGTACCCAGACAGCCAATGAATGGCTGGGATTTTAAAAAGTATTTACTATCATTATTTCTTTTAGGATTCCATACAGTTTATTGTGATTACACTAGCTCCTCCCCTAGCTCCTCCTGCATCCACTTTCCCTACCCACTTAACTTTGGCCCTTCTTTTTTATTTTTTTAACTCACCATGTCTAATTTGTGCTACACATATACTCTTGTGTGTGGAGCCAACTCCTGAAGGTATCATATTTTTCAAGAGCGCTGACTTCTCCAGCAGATACCAATGGCCAATAACTTCTCTGCTAGGGCTGGGGATTCATGCTTACCTCCTGACTTCATGCTGGGGCGTTGTCTGGCTTACACTTGTGTAGGTGTTGTGTATTCTGCCACAACCACTATGAATTCATATGTGCAACTGTCTGGAAAATGTTATATTTACAGTGTGTGTGACTGGCTGTATGTGCTTATGCGTGTGTGTGTGTGTGTGTGTGTGTGTGTGTGTGTGTGTAGGTCAGAAAACAGTCATATGGAGACTAATCTCTCCTTCCACTTCTACATGGTTCTGAGGGTTGAACTTGGATTCTGGGCTTTTGTGAGCAGTTTCTTTACTTCAAGTCACCCTGATGGGCCAGGTGACAAGATGTAAGAAGCAAAGGGGAAATCTTGAAGGACTGTTCTTGCTTAGCATTCCGCTTTAATTTTAGAGAGAGGAGACATCTGAAGATTGCTGGGAACGAAGCCTGTAAGTTGCTCGAGGTCACCAGCAGGTCTCTCTAAGGGGCTGGCTTCTGATGGGGCCTTCACCTCCTGCTGTGCTCTGTCATGGACAGTGAACTGGACCTGTTCCCCCAAGAAGGCCTGGCCACCTCTGACATCCATGAAGGATTTTTTTATTGCAAATGGAATTTCCTTCCATTTCAGCAAAACTCACCCAAAGCCAGGAAGCCTTTAACTTAAAAGAAAGCCTTGCGTTTATATAATAAATTTAACAATGTACAGTTCTCTCACATCTGTGGCCTCATTTCACTTTGTTCCTTTATAAGGTTCAGCTTATGTGTCTGTTTGTCACATACAGAAACTAAGACAGAAAGGGTCAGTGCCTGCAAAGCTGCTCACAGAGTTAGTGACAGAGAAGAGACCAGAACTAAGCTCTTCTGGTAAGCAGTTCATCTCCCCTCCCACTCCCAAGCCTCATCTCCAAACATATTATTTTGAGAACTTAGAGGTTCCTAGCTCCCTCTCTTGTACCCTTCTTATAGGGGAAATCAGACAGTAGACAAGTAAGCATACAGCACACAGTGTTGTACAGAGAGGTAAAGAGAGTTTGTGGATGAGGCAATGGTACGGGAAGGGACCATCCAGATGGGTCCAGCTGTGGAGTCTTATTGGCACCAGTATAATAGAGTCTCATGTGTGAGTTGTGGGGATACCTGAGTGGGAAGGGCTATATCGAGCGAAGACCCTGGGCTAGGAGACTGCGTGGAATGGTTCAGAATCAGCAAAGGGCCTGGTGT
The DNA here is from genome assembly GCA_004025045.1 of Sigmodon hispidus. Taxonomy (NCBI): domain Eukaryota; kingdom Metazoa; phylum Chordata; class Mammalia; order Rodentia; family Cricetidae; genus Sigmodon; species Sigmodon hispidus. The sequence goes on along the minus strand of PVIH01022182.1, from coordinate 15,235 downwards.
GACTGGAAGGCAATAGTGAGAAAGATTTTCTGGTAAGAGATGAAGTCAAATAGTGGTCCAAGCTGGGTCACATATAGCTTGTATTAACTTGTGTTTTTCTTTCTTCCTTTTCTTTTTAATTATAATTAGTACTGCACTACAGGATTTTGAGAAGGGCCCAGAAAGCTCATGCATGTTTGGTTGCATGGCTTAGGGAAAATGTTTGATCTCAATAACAGACACAGACTAGGAGAGGGGCTAAGGACGTGTGCCTGAGATGGCTGGCAGTCAAAGGACCACGTATTGGACCTGGCTCTACCTCAGGATCCCAGGGCTTTTCTATATCAAATTCTTGAAGGAAAAGATTTAATATTTCCAAGCTCCCCAGCTTCCTCCAGGGCCTTTGACCATCTGTTAGCCCTTTGAGCTCTGTTTTACAGACAATCGCAGCTCAGTCCCGCCCAGCCTTTATCCTTGCTTCCTGTCTAGAAATACCATTTCTATTCTTGCCTCCTTCCTATGGTCTGGATCCTAGCTAGCACAGCATCTCTCCAGAGAACTCACTCCTGTCCAGTCCCCTCATCTGAAGAGCTGGTTCCTTCCCTGCACCAGACACCACTGGCTCTCTTTATTCCCACTTTCTGTTACACACGGAGATTCCATTTTATACACTAACTGCAAACACCTGCCACCCCACCTGCATGAGAAGGAGGCCAAGCATGCCACGCTCACACGCCCAGGGACAGCCCTGTACTAGTGACAGCTGTGGACATAGAAGATGCCAGCCCAGAATCCTCTGCCTGGGGCACAAGCTGGTAGAATGTTCTATGCTAATATCCAGAGATGTCGAGAGAGTGGGAATTCTTAGGAACAGGCTTCAGTGTCTGCCTTCTCTTTTTAATTGTGCATCCCTACTGTGTTTCTGGGATTACCACATAGCACTTGCTTCTTCCTGAAGCCTTGCTTTGGGCTCTGTGTGTGAGAGAACCCCAGTTGAGTTGCTTCCAACACTCAGTCTGGCCCATCCCAATGTCAAGCTTGCTGTTCTCTGGAGCACCTGTCACCACGGCAATTATTTTCCCTCGTTTCTTTTGTCTTCTCTCTTTCTTTTGGCATGCTCACTACTGAAGGTGGGAACATTTTCAATTTTCATCTTGCTCACTGATAGGTTCTAGCACCTAGCATCTCCATACATGCCCAGCCCAGGGCAGATGCTCAATCCTTTCTGGCTGTGAGAATGAATAAAGCTAGAGACTGTCCCTCAAGCAGGTGTGCCAATTAGCCAGGGGAAACATGACCAGCAGGCAACAGCTGCCAGTGAGTGATTTTAATCAGTTGAGATTAACTTGTACCACAGCCACAGTTCACAGAGTGACACAGAGGTACTGGCTTGTGCAATACCAAAGCCAGCTGTTCTTTAAGGTAAAGTCAGAACTTGGCTTCCCTATCCAGCCTGCATTTGATGGTGTTATACCCTATACCAGTACAGCCATCTCACCATTGGTTAAGAGCCAGTACACAGTTGGGAGATTTTTCCATACTCTTTAGAGACTTTTAAAAAGGAACATCTTGTTCGCAAAATAGCTATTGAGAGAATGAAATGAAAATTATCTCCCACAGTCAAATTCTGTCACTAGCAATCTGTAACAAGCTCCTGGATATCCCTACTGACTTTCCCTCCCTAGCATAACGAAGGCCAAGAGGAACGGTGATCTGCTCAAATAGAAATACAGCTCGGTTTTGTTGCCAGCAGGCCTGATAAAAGTGTCAGCAGAGCCAATCCAGGGTTACAGATAATCAAGCTGATGGGACCTGCTGACCCCACTCCATAACCCAGGAAAAGAACAGATATGTACTTTTTTGTGACATTCACTAGGAGAACCAAAACCAGGAAGCCATCTGGGGTCAGTGTGTATCTACCAGTGGACATGTCTCCTCCAGTGCAAGGCTGCATTCTGGGAATGCTAACACTGACCCCCTAAGATGTCTTAATCACAGGAAAAGGAGACTCTTACATTACTAAGCATTGCTTTCTCCACAATGCAGGGATGTAGATTTGGTCAATAGAGAAATGTGGTCTTGATTAAGAAGGGAAATAAAGGCATTAGCTCTTTGCCTGCTAGGGAATTGTGAAATTCAGTTAAGTCTCTTCCCCCAGTATATTTACTAAATAGGTTTAATTAAATCATTTTCCAATTTCCTTTCCTATTTTATTAAAAACCCATGGGGGTACTATTTGGTAATTTGTGCATTTTCTTTATCTATCGCATTCATGCCATTTTCTAATGTGTTTAAGGATGTCATATTGTTAATTACAGCTCATGAAAAGTTTTAGCTACAAACATCACTGTCATGACCTTCTTCAAGCCATGCTGCATATCCGATAACACACACCCCTCTGCCGAGTCCATTGTTCTAAACAGCATCTGCTGAAAAAGAAGGACATAAGCTACAGGTGTTCGCTTTCTCTTATTTGTTGCCCCAAGTTCAGTCTTCTACACTTTTGCTTGAGCCCTGACACCAGGTGCTTCTCTTTGGAAAGTGGCCTGGTGACACCGTCCTGGAATCCCAGTACTTAGAAGGGTTAGGGCACGAAGATCAAGAATTGAAGATCAGCCTTGGCCTCATAGATGTCCATCCCAGCCTGCGCTGTGTGAGACAGTGGGACAAAGGCACTCCTGGGTTAGCCTGCTTCTGTATACTTCTTCAGTGTCTTTCTGTATCACAGCTCCATGCAGGACCAATGAATAGCACATGCCAAGAATGTGCTGCCTCCCATCTTTATCCAGGGGCAGAGGACTTGGCTAAGGAAGTAAAGGCTGAGGAGGCTTCTTAATCTGAAGGAAAAAGGGAATGCCTGTGTGTGTGAGGGTGCTTGTAGACTAGCTACCCCTAAGGACCTTCACCCCAAAGGAAACAGGAGATCCTCATTTTGACAAAATGTTAATGCTGGTGAATAAAAATTCAAGGTTAAATAGATTAGAATGATGAAGATAATCATCAAAAGAATTGAAGAAGATAGCACATGCCTGGTCGCTGAAGAGAGGCTGGGTATATTCAAGGAATGATCAGGACTGTTTTGTTACAAATTAGTGGGACCTGTGGATGACACTGAGTTAAAGGGGCAAGAAAAAGAGGCGCAGGCATGTTGTGTAGATGTGTGGAAGAAATGACCAGAATAACCTAATATGGCAAAGGTGTAACTTCATACGTCTAAGAAGTTTGGGATTGTTTTGGGCCCTAGGACAAGGGATGGAGAAAGACAGGAAAGTGCAGGGTTTTGTTTGTTATATTTTAGACCCTTCTGTCATACACTTTTACCCTTTAAATGCCACTAGAAAATAATGACTAACCTCAGATAAGGCTAATGTGCTCTCTGGTTGGGTGTCATTGTGAGATCCTAGAAGAGGGGGGGGGACATCAAAGCTACAGGATGGAGTGATGCAGAAGTGACAGCATTTGAGGAACCATGGGCTAATCTGGTTAGAGAGCTCAGTTTATTCTGGCATCTCTCAGCCTGGGGCTGAGGGACCACGGTGGGCTAAGCATGGCTCATAAGAATAATAAAAATGATGGCGCTATCTAAAATAATCAGTTCATGTACATGACTTAACTTCATCCAAAACACATTTTGGGGATTGTGGGGTTACTATTGTAAAAAAAATGGAAATTAAACAATCAACCAAGAGTTACCCTTGAGTTTCAGTCTTATCTAGCTCCCCTCCTAAGCAAGACATCAGTGTTAATGTCTTGTGAATGTGGTCCAGCTTAATCTCATAAGCAGCCTGGGAGGGAACCAGACAGTAGGGCCAAGAGCTTATCTGAAAGGATTCACCCCAGTGTCTGCTGAGATCTGATTAAGAAACTTCTGCAAACTCCCTAACTACACAGTTTGACCCCTTCATGAACAGAACATGTCACATTGCCAGCCCTTGGGGGAACAAAGGAGTTTAGATTCAGGATGGTATATCCATTACCCTGCCAAAGAGGATCAAAACTCTTCCAATTAACAGCAGGTAGTTAGGAGCCCAGAGCTAATGTTGCCTGATTCCAGTTTGTACCTTAAACAGGGGCCTATAAACAGGAGCACTGGAAGCAACCATCTCCACCTGGCTGTGCAGATATCTCCAGTACTGACCTATCTGAAGTCTGTAAGTGAGCCCCTACCCTTCATCCATACCCAGGATGACAGTGCCCTTGTTGGAAGACCAGAATGTGAGTATAGCATGTGATTCCCGTCATAATACCGCCTGGCCTTTTTATGTAAATTCTGGGGATCTAACTCAGATCCTTAGGCTTGTTAGGCAAGCCCTTAACTTACTGACTGAATCCTCTCCCGAGCCGGCAGCACAGTACTTTCAGGCTGATAAGCTCTGGTCTCAAAGCTCCCTCTCCTTAAAAGAGGGTCACCGTCACACTGTTGGGCCCTCAGCATCCTGTCTAAGCTCACATCACACTCAGCAGAAAAGAGAATGAACATTCTACAATGCTCAGGATCAGTGTCAAGACGAAGGCTTATTAAGCTAACACTGGTACATGCAGAAAGACCCTTCCATCCCAGCCCCTTGACATTAAGAAGAGGTAAGATCAGACCAAATCAAAAACTTGTACTTTACACTCTGAATGGCACAGGTTGAACATGTCAAGTTTCCCCCAAATTGTCAGAGAAAAATCTCCGATGACAGCTGTGGAGAGAGCAGTCACAGGAGCGTATGGTTTGAAAAGTCTCTTTATGTTAGACTTGGAAAGAGCAGAGAGGATCAGCCTGAAACATAATAGAAGATTGAGAGGGTAGGCGAAGGATGTACTCAGCTCTTGGGAGGGTTGTCATGGGAAAGAGGTGGGAATTGATTCTCTAAGGCTCTGCAAGGTGGGCCCGACAGATGAACAGTCAGATCGCAAGGCAGACTGATTTTTGTTAAAGCGATGACTGCAGCCATTGCATTTTGCATGAATCAGCCCAAACCAGGCAAGGTAGCAGCCATTGCCATTGCCTTGATTATCACATTTAATCCTGTAAACACACCAAGAAGCAGGTCCTTCTGTTAACACTTGCAAACTCACATGAGAAGACTTAGAAGGTTTGCTTCTCTCAAACTGGTGTGCCTAGTGAGTGATGGAGGAAGTAAGGCGCCTCTTGGGCTTGGGTTTCCACCTCAGTGCTTTCAGCCACCTGCCTTCCTGTTCATTCATCTCCTGTCCTGTGCAGGAGCCCTTGGGACAGGCTTCAGCTTTACATGAGGGAGGAAGTCTCTCAGAGACCAGGATGCTTATCCTCAGTGCCTCTGATGGATGCAGCCACTTGGAGCATCAGCTTTTCAGCCACCCCTTTCTGCATCTCTTTGTTGTGTGTGGTTGTGACAAAGGCAGAGACCACAGCCTCTTCTCAAAAACAAGACCACAGCCCCACAGGGTCCACAAACTGCCCAGTTGAGGGTGGTATGTTAAGAACGTGCAGAGAAATGAAGCAACAGAATTTGTTCTGTTCCTAACTTCCTTATAAATGCCAATCCTGTTACCTCATGCCCTCAGATTTTGTCTCAAAGATTAAAAGGGTCTTTTGATTGACTTTTCTGAGTATGTTTTATTGTAAACAAGGTCAGAGATAAAAGCCCCAAGAAAAGAGTTTTAGGAATAATCACACAACTTCTTGTCCGGCTTTTGAAGCTCAGAAGATCTTTTCTCTGGGGCATCTGTCTTAACCTATACAGGCAAGTGGTTATTGATTTATGAAAGACATCTGTCAGACCAATAATCCTTTAAGCTATGGCCCAGGCCCAGGCTTCAGAGTTCGCCATGCTTTAGTAGAGGAAGGAACATAGGAGAGGTCCACCTTCTGACTCTTACACCTCCTAAGGAAGCCTTGCTTTTAATCTTGGGTTTGCCCCAAGATTCCCTCTGAAAACTGAGCTTCAACTCCAAAAGTGTGGGGATTTCTGGGCAGTGTACCTCTATTCTGAGTGTGCTTTCTGCTTTGACCTAAAATTCTACAATCACATAGGTGTGTGCTGAGGCATATGAATAAAAGGGAATCTGTGGAATAGTCTTCAGCTGATGAGCTGTCATCAACACTCATGTTTTTGTATAAAAATCTCCACATTTTCCCATTTTACCTATCTTAAGAAGCCAGACCTTCAAAGCATCTCATCTCGCATCATCTCTAATAACATACAAGGTTATCTGGTCTCTAATAAACCAGTAGGATGTTGTAGTTGTAGGAAAGTCAGCTAATAGACATGTTATCCACATGAGAAAAAAGCATAGTGTTGACTTGTTCACTCTTCTCTGAGGCCAGGGAGAGGTACCTGGATCTTCAGATATGTCCAAACGCAATAGCAGGCTGATCCTGCATGTGTTCATCACAGCCAGAATATAATAGAGGCTACTCAGGATCACCTGATCTCAGTCACAAAGTCTGCCACTGTGCGTTATGAGGTCAGAAATCCTCAGCCTCCCTGTCTCCTCCTCTGTGTAACCCCACCAGTCCGATTTAATCTGTGCTTCTGTCCTTCTCATCAAAATAAGGATTTGTGATGGTTAATTTTCCTTATCATTGTGTGGCTGGATTGGAAGTCTCCTGGAAGAGATGCCTGTAGGTGTGTTCTTGAGGGTGTTCCCAGGGAGGAAAGATCCACCCCAGGGAGGAAAGATCCACCCTGATGGAGGCACTATCTCATAGTTAGAGGTTACAGAATGAATAATAAAAATTAAGAAAAAAAGAGAAACTAAACAGAGTATCAGAACTATTTCTTTCTGCTCCTGATTGTGGATACAATGTGACCAGCCACTTCATACTCCTGTCATTTTGGCATGATGGACTGTGTCCCTACACACTTTGAGCAAAAGAGACCAATCCTTCCTTCGGTCCCTTCCCTCAGGTGTTTTGCCAATGAGGAAGAAAAGCAACTGATGCAGGGTTAATAATTCTCTCTCACTCTTGTTTACTCTCTATTCTTGGTAAGAGGAACAAAGGGTGAACACTGAGCTCTTCCTGTCACATCCTTTCTCCTCACCTACGGGGTGGAGTTTTAAATCCCTTTCAATGCTTCCAAGTAAATGATGATAGGGACTTCCCACGATGACCCTGACTGCAGCCCATGCCCTGAGCATCTGCACAGTACTAACCAGAGGAGGCTGTTATGACAGTCCCAGGGAAAGGTGTGCCAGGCATCAAGAAGCAATGTTGCAGTCCCAGCCCATTGAGAGTGTGTCTGCTGGAGGAGGGTGCTTTTCGGTGGCTCCTCTGAGCGGGAGTGTCTCTTTTGTAAAATGAAGGGCTGGTAAGACAAAGGTTCTTAGGCACCTGCAAGCCTAGGCTGTCTCGAGTTCTTGAAGCCAGGTGGAGGACACATTTTTTTTTTTTTATTCACGTGCTGATGTGTGGGTGGGTACCTCATCTTGATCTTTCCTGAAATTCCTGCACAGCCCCAATACCTCTCCTCTGATGTCATAGTCTCATATTTCAGATGATGTCTGTAGCGCTGTGTAACTGCCACAGACGTTGCCTTGTTTCTAATCTGATCTAGCTGCAGTACAAGATCAGGGTGCTGCTGGGATAAGCTTGACAGTGTGCACTTTCTAGGGCTTCCTTCCCGAGCCCAGCAGTTACTAGACAAGAGAGAATCACTCCCTGGGAGAGAGAACTAGAGGTAGGAAGGAATCTGGATTGAAGGCACACACCACAGAGCCAGCCACAAGCACTGCCAGGTGCTCACAGGGGGCCTGGGCAAGGGCAGCACACACTCTCCTCAGAGCCAGAGGAGAGCAGGAAGAAAGCAGACCATAGGCCGTGTCCTGTTGTCAGAGGCTATGATGACTTCCGGAGCTCTGAGGAAGTAAGGGGATGCCTAGAGGTAGGCACCTCCATCCCAGAAACTGGAAGAGTGGGCCTTTCTTAGGCATGGAGCAGAGAAGAGGCTGTCCTAGGGAGTGAGTGGGAAGACCAGCCCATCATCTACTTATCATTTGCATAATCATATCTGGATTTATATTCCTGCCCTTTAAGTAGGAATATTTTTTCCATTTTCACATGTGTGCATATGTGTTTGCATGCATGTGGAATTACATATATGTGGCTGTGTGAAATGCAGAAGAATGTACATGTGGAGACCTGAGGATTGATGTCAAGAATAATCCTGTTGCTGGTCAGTCTTATGAGGCCAGGTTTCTCAATCAAACCCAGAGCTCTTGGATATGGCTAGTCTCACGAGCCAGCTTGCTCATGGGATTCCGGCTCCTTCTTCCAAGGCTGCCACATCCACCTGCATTTACACTGTTTCTGAGGATACAACTGTAGTTTTTGGCAGAGGCTTTAACCACAGTGGCCATTCTCTGCTTATTTTATCAGACATAAAATGTAGTTTTTAAGTACATGAAGCATGGGCACAAATGTTCTTGAAAAACCACTCTCCTGTCTCACCCCTTCACTCTTGTATGCCTTTCTTTGGTGACTTTTCAAAGAAATTCATTCTTTGTAGCTCACTCTCCCAGATATCAGCAGTAGACTAAATAGGATAAGAGATGCTGTTATGTGTTTGAGATTACAGATCTGTATAGATTTTTCTAATCTCAATTACGATAAGTGGAAGGTACTTGGGGCTATGGTGGCATATAACAAGGAGATGAGATTTGATGTAGGAGGGGCCTGAGGGATCACATAGATGGGCTCTTATCCTCAGACAGGAACATCAGTAATGATGATGATGATGCCATTGATGATGGCAATTATGGTGATAATTACCAACACTTATTAAATGCCCATTTGGGGTCATGTATTACTCCAAGCGCTTCCTCTCCCTCATCTTGCTTAATTCTCCTAACATCAACGGAGGAGGCATTTCAGATTCTTACTTCTTTTTAGATAGAAGTCCTGGGATCTTGGAGACTGAAAGAAATTTAATTAATTTTACACAGCTGAGAGGTACAAACCTCAGTCTGTCCAATAGGAGAGCCACCCGTCTCAATAGTGCTTGTGCCAACCCCCACTCCCAACAGAGGCTTCAAATCAAATGTGACCCCCATATGGTGCTGAGGGAAGGAGAATGGGTGAGCTGGGCCTTGCAGAAGGAATCTACAGATTTCTCAGTGTGGGATTAAAGAACAGTCTCTTCTTGGGCTGAGGAAATCAACTTGGCGGTGTGAACTAGCTGTTGTATGGACCAAAATTTCTGACTCTAAATGCCTCTGGAGTTAGTGATGGCCATAGTGGTGGTATGAATTGCTGGCTGGTCTAGACCATAAGATCCTTAGACAACCACTGGGAGACCAGAAGCCACCATCACTCCCTCAGATGCTGCCAGACTAGAAAGGATTGTCTGATACTCGTTGAGTTTGCCCTCTGAACTTATTGCTGTCATTGAGCTCAACCTTGTTGACAGGGACTTGCCTCTACTATCTTTCTAACTGTCCTATGCCCAAGTGTCACAGGCTACAGTAGTGAGGACAAGGACTCTGGGCTTCTGTGAACTGCGGGGAAGTCCATCTCCTTTGTTTTATAAATGTGGTGACACTGAGGAACTCATTTTACCTTTGCTGCTTCATTTGGAAAGGAGTGTCAACTGCAAGGGCCGTCAGAAAGGTCAGGATATAACATCAGCATTAGATGGAGGGTATAGAAATGTGTGTATGAGGTAGATGAGGGCAGAGAGGCAGAAAGCAGGGAATGATTGTCTTGGACTGGGGTGTGGAAGAACAAAATAGATATGAGTCAAGGTTGATGCTGGCATGATAACCAATGTTTAGGTATTCTCTGTCATGTGATGAAGATACATTAAATTTATTGTAGTCAGGAGGAGGCACATTCCTGAAACTGCAAACCTGGCCAAGAACCCAAGACTGCAGAGCTCCTTGGCCCCTGGGATTAACCTATTACTATTACTTGGCTATATGGCTGACCTCTAAAGATATGCCTTTACTCATTGTTTAGTGCAACTCACAGACCTCAGAAAGGAAGTATCTGTGCAGTGGACAGTGATTAATACAGAAACTCACAATGGTCAAAGTACAGAGAACAAATTCACTCAGGACAGAACAGTGGCGTATTCAACCCCAAATGGGACATCAATATCATACCCCCTTCCTGCAAGGATCAGGGACCATCTTGGAAGTGGAGGTATAAAGACTGTAAGAACCAGAGGTTAGGGAGAATTGTTGTGAAAGAGTCTCTGGGACATGACAGGACCAAGGTAACTATTAAGCTGTGGTTGCCTGAAGAAGACCTGCAGGAGATCGAGTCTTTCAGTATTCAGCATGATAGCGAAGGGGTTATGAATTCACATTCCTAAATAAGGGGCTCTTGGAACAAGGAGATTTAGCTTTTTTAAGTCTGTGTGTGGCTCCTGGTGGGCTGATTATGCTTAAGTGGGTGGTCACCTATCCAGGAGTATATGTGCCCCATAAACTAGACTCTATAGGTTATTAGAAACTTAAACACAAGAGGACATAAAGTGGGAGGGGTGGAGACTTGGGGGTGGATCTTGGAGGAGGTAGGAGGCAGAGTGGGGAAAAATATGATCAGAACATATTGCATAACTGTGCGAAATTCTCAAAGAACCAAGAAAAGCAGTATATTCCCACAAAAGCTGATTGTGGAAATGTAAAAATCTGTGAACACATCAAGAATCCATTGTTGTATGAGATTTCTGACCCAGACTTCCAGGCCTAGCCCTGTGATTTGGACCCACTTGCAGCTCCACTGCTGTTTAGCACCAAATAATCACATAAAGGCTTATATTAATCTTGTACTGATTGACCTAGGACCCAGGTGTATAACTTGCTAACTCTTTACTCTTAAACTAACCCATGATTCTTATCTGTTCAGTCATGCGGCTCAGTACCTTTTCTTAGAGCAGCATTTCAGCTTCTTTCCTTTGCTTCTGCTGGCTACTCATCTGGCTCTCTATGTCATCTTTTCTCTGTACTTCCTGTTCCCAGAGTTTTCTTAGTCTGGTAGATCTACCCACACTTCCTGTCTGCCTTTAGCCAATTAGCATTTTTATTAAACCAGTAGGTGGGACAGTTATTTAGAATGTAACATCATAATCTCACTGCAATCCATGGATTATTAACTTCAAGTGGGTAAACAGTATGAAACGTGGATTATATCTCAAAAGAATGGGCTTGGGAAAATGAGGGTGTAGTGACATAGCTCTACAAGGTCTATATTGGTCAAGTTAAACTGATAGAATCCAGTGTTATATTACTATTTGTCTATGTTGTCATATAATATAAATTGATAATAGATATCTAAGCATGTATGTGCATATACACACAGAAATGATACATATACATATTCCAATAAGTGGATTAGTCAAAGAAGTTCTTAGTATAAATCTTCACCTAAGCTGAGTCTCTATTGCAGAAGACACTGTGCATTTCAGAAGCAGGGCCCAGAGCCCCAGAACTGGAACTGACCTTAAAGATGATTCCCTGAGGACAGGACTAGTTTTCATGGTACTAAAAGGCACCATGCAAGCTTCCAAAGAAGGAAAGTAACCAACCGTCCCACCCAGCTATGATATCTATAAACCCAAAGGACCAGCATGGTGCAATAACCCTAAACATGCACTAGGGGTGCACATATCTTTGTTGTAACCTACAGCTCTCTAATTGGACTTAGTAAGGCCCACTCAACAGAGGGAGATCATGCCTCGTACTGGAAACCTAGCTAACTACCAAGGGATAGTGAAGTCATAAATCTTTGAGAACTTGCAACCACCACTAACTACATTCCAAATGTTTGTCCTTATACCCACAGGTAAGTATATTTATACCCATACCCTGTGGGTATAAGGACATACTTAAATGTTCAGCACATGCTACCACCTGGCAATACATTTGGTTATCCTCATGAAGAAAACATCTTTTTGCAACAGATGAGGACAATTATGGAAAATAGTAAGCAACCGAAATGTAGAGTTTTGGATCCCAGTTCCAATGAATATATCTATGTTACAACCTATGACTCAGTGATCATTGTAGAAGAAGGAGTAGAAAGATTGTAAGAACCACAGGACCAGGCATTTGCTGTGGGATTGTATCTCCTTGGAATATCAGAAGCTACACATATAAGGTCTCACCAACATGACTGCTTAAACATGAGCTGAACAGGAAGCACAGCAGTGCTAATGTGGAAGGGTCATGAGTCCTATATAGCCAACTAAGGAAAGCTGAGTGCCCCAGGGAAGAGCACACCCATTGGATATCTGCCACCAAATGGTTAGTCCTGAAAACATACATACATGTAACATTATATAGACTGTGCAGGGCATACTTTATGAATATATGTTATTAATGAAAGAGAGACTGTAAGTTTGAAAGACAGCAAAGAGTGTATAAAAATAATTTAAAAAATCTCTACCTGTGTGGAATACTTAATTGCTCAAGACATGGTGGTAACCTGGCAATACATTTGGTTCTTTCCTGATGACACCCTCAGAAGACGGAGAACTATTATTATTTCCAACTGATAAATGGGGAAACTGAGAACTGAGGCTTGATTGTTCGGGAAGTTAGCTAAGCAAGAGTGCCATGGGGCATAAGCCAGGGTTCAGAGCCTTCAGCCTCTTTCTTTATCAGCTCCCCGCACATTCTCCTTCCCTCCTTCTGGCAGCTCTCCACAGGTGGCTAGTTGAGTCCCAGAGCATCCTCCAAAGTGGCCAGAAGGAAGATTGCTGGGCACTGCTCTGAAGTCCAGACCTTCTGCCTAAGTGGAGAGGACTATGGAGCATGCTCATCCTTTCAAAAGGGTTTCTATTCCTTAATCTATAATTGTTCCCAGGCTGCAGGGCTCCAAAGAAGAAGGCCAGCTCCATGCAGCAGCAGGCTAATTATGTGACTGAATTTCTAAAAATTATCATCTTATAAATTGTGATATTCCTCTGAAGGGGAAGGAAACAGAGCACATCCTCTGCCATGTCTCAAACTGAATTAATTAGGAATTTGAAGCCTAATTATCAACTAATCTATTGGAACATGCCAGTCTTTCGTATCTGGCTGGTGTTTGCAATTTGCAGCCTATTAGTGGCAGTTGTTGGGATCTGAGAACTCATTAGGTCAGAAGAAGGAAAATGCATCAGAAGGATAGGGCAACCTGAGGGGCTGACCTGGGGAGGCTGAGGCCGAGGGTTCACTTGATAACAGATGAGGGCTGGTGGTCTAACTACCTGGGTCCTTTCTTCATAGGCTCCGAGGCCACTGGGTCATTTCTGCTTTATCAAAGGAGGTAACTGTGCATGCCTCTGCCCAGGTTTTGTACTTCCCAAGCAATAGGTGTCCTAGAGCCCTGTCACTGGTGTTGGAACTAGCCTACCTTCACTGCTTGCTTCTGTGTGGCACTGGCTGAACCTTGATGGTTCTGTTTCCTTACATGCAATGGAGATTCTAATGGAACTGACTTCCATGATCCCATCCAACACTGTGGATCCAGAATATGAGGGATATCAAAGGTTTCCTCAGTTCTATTGAACAAATTTTATTTTTGCAAATGGTCTTTTCTGGGTGAGATCCTTGGCTTTGCCATAACGGTTCTAAATAGATACGACTCATTAAAATGCAAATAACTTGAAAAGATTATGGATACAGCCCTTGGCACCTAAGTCTAAATTAACTTTTCAGAGTAAGTCCTTCTTAGTTCCTTGACCTTGAGGCACTGGGGCAGCCAAGGCATGGGAAGTTCAGAGGCGAGAGGAGGACATCCAGGACACGCTAAGGCTAGAGGACAAGCAGGACAGAATTTAAGGGCTAGACAGATGTCTGGACCCTAATTTTAGACACAGGTTGTGCACCTTAATTCCACTAATGACCTCTATTCCCAATATAGTATAAAATACCAATCTTTTATTTCTTTCCTTCAACATTGCCCAGAGATAACCAGAACAAGATATGCCGACTAAAACTGAACATGACTATATATTTAGCTCATTAAGGTTAACATTTAAATTTTTCTTATAGATTAAAATATTGCAAATATCACAGCTGAGTGGAACATAAAAAGTTAATAAGGCAGGTCAAGGCAATAGAAACACTTTGTAGAAGGGGTGACTATAAGGGACATGGATGCATGGCCATGCATGTTATGGGTTCAGGTTTGCTGGTGGCTACAATCACTGTAGGAAGGAACTGTGGAGCTCCTGAAAGTGTTAGGCACAGGGGTTAGTGCACAATTCAGCATTCCCAAGCCTCTGCATATTTCACGGGTCAAACATGTATGTGATGGTGATTTTCATACCAGTCCCAAGATAATAATGATTTAGAAGTCCATCAGCTACGTAATGGATGAGCAAAACAGGCTGTCTTTCTATGATGGGCTACTGTCTGGCAATACAAAAGGAGCACACCGAGACAGAATCTACATTAATGATTTCCCGAGGCTGTGGGAGCTTAGAGGATGAGTTATGTAATAACTACTGATGTGCATGGGTTCCGGGGTGATGAAATTTTAAAATGAAGTTGTGATGGTTTCATAACCCCATAAATACACACAGGACCATGGAAGTGAGCGCAGTAAGTTAGCGTCTGATATTGTGTGGTCTGTGAATTTAATCTTAAGAGAGTCTCTAAAATATGGGTCTGAGAACAAAGGGATTTTACATTTGACTATGGAGAGAAAGAGCTCAAGGATCAAAGTTTATGGCATAAAAGACAGAAATGGAAACCATGAGACAGAAAGAATAGGCTTGATAGAGGTGATGATTGCCAGGGAAAATTTACACGGGCACATTCTGGCATCTATGTCAAAAGTATGTGTGCACACAAAGCATTTTAGAAACAAACTGTCTCTGAGGCATGCCAATAGCACCCGATAAACAGCTGCAGTGTGTTTAAGTAAAGGCATTTTTTAAGACACAGGTTTATCTCGACTGTATATAAAAATGAGGGAAAAAAACCCTCTAAACTTACATTACTATAGGTTACACTGTAAGATGGTTCCTGGTTAAAGATTTGTCAACTTTCACATAATTATGATTTAAATGTCTGTACTTGTCAATAGTAAAATAAACCTTGAGTTCATAACTAGTGAGATCCAGACATTTATTGTCCATTCCAAGAGGTGGGGATT
This sequence comes from Sigmodon hispidus, assembly GCA_004025045.1. Lineage (NCBI taxonomy): Eukaryota > Metazoa > Chordata > Mammalia > Rodentia > Cricetidae > Sigmodon > Sigmodon hispidus. Next base: position 198 of record PVIH01022182.1, on the reverse strand, counting down.
TTTCTCACTCCTAGAGCCAGAGCTGAACAAACAGGGAGCCAGTATGATAAGTAGAAGTCGGCACTGCAGCCTCCAGCATGCTGTCTCCCAAGGACAGCTAGAAGCTCACGGGCAGTGTGCTGCGGTTTGACAGGGGACCTGTGATGGTCACTTGTCAATTTGTCACAACATATCATTGTCTAGAAACTGTGAAGAGAG
>PVIH01022181.1:0-27828 GCA_004025045.1 Sigmodon hispidus | reverse complement strand
TTTTTTTTCCTTCTTTATTTTGTATTTATCAAAAAAAAACACAGTAAAAAGAATTTAAAATGTGGAAGAGTTAACAATAACTATACAGAGGATAAGAATCATAAGCATGGCTTATCAAGGGTGGAAATACAAATAAGATTGCTACACATATATTTTCTTTGTGTTCATCTTTCCCTCTGATTTTTTTTTCCATCCCTGTATATCCTTATTCAAGGTCTCTTCTCCCTCCCAACACATCTGGTCATTTTTCTTCTCTGCAACTCCCCATCCCCTCCCTGGGCAGGGTGCAGACAGTCCTATGGTCCCACTGACCCAATAATGCTTAGATCAGTCTCCACTTCTGGCCAAATCCAGTTCTTTCCCCCCTCCCTCAAGAGTGAGTCAGGTGTTCCTATAGTTGGACTGGGGTTTGAAGGGTCAGTCCAGGGTGTTTCTGATCCCAAGCCTTTACTCTTAAATGACTTCTGGGTGTATTATTAACTCAGGCTGTGAGGTCCATCAAAAGCTCCAGTTCTCTTTAATATAAGAGGTATTTTTTATAATAATCTATCTCTACAAAAATCAATCTTCCAACTAAGAATTGGATGCCCTTCTATGGGACCACCTGGTTCCAAGTGCCTGAAGTGGGTAAAGGACACTCATACGGACTGCCATTATGATGAGCAAGTATATGGTAGGAAAAGCAGAAAGAAAGACATGCAAAGTGATTCTTTACTATTTTAAGAGGCAGATCTGAAGAACTAATAGGAGTAAAAAAAATGGGCTAATGTTGGTAGCCTGCTTGCCACCTAGTACCAGCGTGATGTCTAAATCTGTGCTGTTGCCTAGAGTCACGTTTGTTTCTGTGGTCCTACCAAAACTGTAATCTATGTTAATGTCCATGGCCCATGTTGCTACTGAGGTCATTAGAATACCTGGGGTCTGAGTAGTCACTGTGATCAATTTGATGTCTGAAAACCATGCTACCATCAGGGCTATGTTACTCTGAGTGGCATATGCAACCACTGAAGAATATGATAATATCCAGGTCTGAATTGTTACCAGAGTCCATGTCTGTTTAGCATCCAGGGTCTGTTTTAAAGTTTATGGGTTCAGTAACCACTTAAGGTCATGTGGATGAAAAGGGCTTTGTTTGATATCTGAGTACATGTTAGTTTCTGAAGGCCATGCTGCCACTTGGGGCATACCAATCTGCATAGTCTGTGTTGTCACCTGGGACCATAGTGATACCCAAGACTGGGCTCTAGCATAAGGCCATGTCTTGGTCGGTAGCCTTACCTGCATACAGGGTCTGGGTTAATATCTGTGGCTTGTGACACTTCTGAAAGCCATAAAAATGCCCTGTGCCTGGACTGGGGCCTTTATCTGTGGCTAGATGGTGAACTGAGGGTTATGCTGCAGATGCAGTCATAGGAATCGTAGTGCTGTGTGATGTCTAGACCCAAGCTATAGCAAAGGCCATGTCTGAGTCTGTGGCCTCATTTCCACAGAGGGTCTTGTGGAGGTTTATAACTCCTGGTATCAACGGGATCCATAACAATGCTGAGGGGCTAGACTGACATCTGGGACTCTGTTGATGTCTGTGATCCCTGGCATCACTGAAGACCACACAGTTACTTGAGGTCTAGACCACATTCCATGGCAATGTGGGTATCCACAGGGGCCATGCTGATCTAAGAGGCCTGCATTGTCACCAGGAGCCATAGTATCTTCTGGGCCAGGTTTTTTTGCCATGGGACATGTCTGAGTCATTGGCCCTACTGCAGCTAGGTATGTGTTGATCTCCATGGATACTGATACCATCAAAGTTCATACTAGTGCTGGGGTTCTGGGTGCTATTGGGACAATGTTAGTGTCCAGGGGCCATATTTCTTTGGGGGAATGTTGATCTGGATGGCTTGTGCTGCACCTGGGGCTATGGTGACATATGGGGCTGGGTTGATACCAAGGACCATATCTGGGTCTGTGGTCCTACCACAGTTGATGTAATGGATCATCTTAACACCAAAGGCCATAAGAATGCCTAAGGTCTACACCACAACCTGTGGCCATGTCATTGTCTGTAGGCTTTGCAACAACTAGTGTCATGCTCATATGTCTGGGCTGCACTACTATGCAGAGCCTCAATGTTGTCTGACCTAGGCTCCTTTCTATATAATTGTTTGTGTTTGTGACCCAACAGCAGACAGGTCTGAGCCAATGTCTATAGTTCCTGTTACTACCAAATGTTGTGAAGTTGTCCAAGGTTTGGTCTTCCACTAGAAACTATGTTGGTTTCCAAGGGCCTTAATGCTGCCTAGGACCATGTTTAAGTCCATAGTATTATTGCAACTGGAGTCTGTGATGATGTCTATGACCCATGTTACTTCAGAGGGTCATAGAAACCATTAATGTTAAAATCTAAAAGTTGAGCTAAGCTGCTCCTGACCATCACTGGCCCTCTAATAGCTTCCCCTGCTCCTCACTGAACATCGTAGAAGAAGAGATCCTGCTACACATGAGAGAGCTTGGTCCTTGCACTTGGGAGAGATGGCTACACCCTACCATGTCAGTGTGGGAGAGTTGGTCCTAATGGCTTGGGCCTAGGAGAGCTGGCTCTGCTCCTCACCTGAAGGGGTTGTCCCAGTGGCCCAGACCAACCAGTTCAACTGTCATCCTGACACATATCCATGTCCTTGAAATGGCCCACCACAACACCTACCCCAGGGAGGATATGGAGGGTGTGGAAGGAAAGCAGAATTAAGGTGTGTAATGTGAAATTTCCAAAGAGCCAACAAAAAATTAATTTGTAAAAAGTATATACCAAAGATTAAAAAGAATATATCAAACTCTTATGTGAGAATCAAATTGCTATAATATTCAAATAAAAGAAAATAAAAAATGTTGAGTGAAGTTTACCAAAAAAAAAAAAAAAGTTGGATGCCCTGACATATATGTCACTGAGAAATCATGCCATGTTTCCAAGAAGACAGGTTGTGGACAAAAGCATAGGAAATAAAATTTCTTTGAGAATCCAATGAAGTTTGATCAGAATTGATACTATAAGGTATTTTAACCAAAAATTCACCATTTTTTAAACATTGCTATCTATAAAATTAGTTTCTTTGTGGAGTGGACATCTATTCAGTATCAAAGCCATTGGTTCTTAGAAACAGAGTTACTGGCTCAGGTGGGCATGTGGGCACACTGTTTATTCATGAGTTGTTCATGTTTTAAATGTAAAATGTTACAGAAGGAATGAAAGTATACTACTAATGCATTAAAAGTATAAGATCTTCAAGTGATCTGCCCCCCCCAAAAAAAATTAGTTTCTTTGAATCATCCCCTATTCAAAGCCACAGGAAATTTCACAAAGGTTAGAGAGGAAATAATTTAAGACCTAGAAGACAAGAAAGAGAGTCAAAATACAATAATGCTTTTATAGCCATCAACATGCAGAAACTGTGAATACCCACTTTTGGACTCTTCAGCATGGATAATGAAGATGTACCTGACCCTGAATCACTCAATAAAAAGCTAATGGACTATTAATGGTTGATAGAGAAAAGGGTAATCATTTTCTATACTGGCTGATATTCTATGGGGCTAGGTGAAAGAAGAATGTGTTAAAGAATAAGGAAAAGGGGACACGTTAGAGTAGGGAAAAGTGAATATAAAAACAAAAATATTGTATATATATAAAATTGTTAAAGTGTAAAAACAAAAAGAGAATAACTATCATGGAAAATATGACCTTAAACACTAATAGGAAAGTAGGAAAAGAAGAACTCTTATAAGATTCTGGTTAGAATGTAAACACAGGCAGCTACTATGGAAATGAGTATAGAGATTCTTCTAATAACTAAAAGTAGAATAGGTATTTGATCTAGAAATATTACTCCTGGTACACACCTGAAGTACTCTAAGTCAACATGTCAGAAAGCAAATTACATATTCATTTTTATTACTGTAGTATTCACAAAAGACAGGAAATGCAACATGTGTAAATGCCCTTCAACTTATGAATGAATAAAAATAGTGAATGTATACAGTTAAATTTTATGCAGTACAAAAATAAAATATGAATATATACTCAAGAGTGAATCACATGGTACATCTATTTTTAGTTTACATATTCATTGCTACACTAATAACAATACCCAGAAAATGGAAACAGTTCAGGTGAGTGAAGACAGGATAATAAAAATGTGGTATATTCACCCATAGAATATTATTCTGCTATTAGAAAAAGTAAATTACTGGAAAGTAAATACACCTGGAAACAATAATTCTCAGTTAGGCAACTCAAAAACACACATACACACACACAAAAAAAGGCACACAATTTTTTTCATTTGAAAATGCTCACTTTGAAGCATTATTAATAATAGTAAGAAACTAGAAATAACCTTGATGCCCCTCAACTGAAGAATGGATTATCAAACTGCGGTACATCTACACAATAGAGCACTATTCAGCAGCAAATAAGAATGACACCCTAAAATTTGCAGGCAAATAGATGAATTTGGAGACCATCCTCTTGAGCAAGGTATCACAAGCCCAGAAAGATAGACATGGGAAGTACTCATTCATAAGTAGATTCTAGACAAAAAGCAAAGAATACCAAGCTGCAAACCACAACTCCTAAACAGTCCGGGATTGGAAGGAACTTAATTGAGACATCCAGGGATTCTCCTAGGAAGAGAAACTGGAGAAGATCTCATTAGCAAGTTGGGACCATAACAGGCAGCAACCAAGGAGAGGTGGGAACAAATATTTTTATATATAATGTGTGGTGGTACATGTCTTTATTCTCAGGACTTGAGAGGCACAGACAGGCAGATCTCTATAAGTTTGAGGTTATCTTGATTTACATACTGAGTTTCAGAACATCCAAGGCTATCTAAACTGACTCTGTCTCAAAACAATTAATTACTTCTTTGAAAATCCCAAATCATGAGAGAAGGAAATGGTTGAGTGAGAGAAGCAACAAAGAGGTAGAAAAAAGAGAGATGGATATCTTGACAGAGGAAGCCAATGAGGGGCTAGAAGGAGGCTGGGTGCTAGGGAAATCCCCAGGAACCTATAGAATGTCTCTGGATAGGCTCACAACCAGTAATGGAGTGGGTGCCCACATAGGATGTCTTCTATAAGCAAATGAATAACCATTCTGAGTGTCATCACAGAACCTATATCCAACAATGAATGGAAGTGGAGGCAGAGATCCATGGATGGATGAATACTGGGCTGAGTTCCCCTTACAACTGGAGAGTGGAGGAGAAGAATCTGTGTGAACAAGGAGATAGGGAGTATGAGGAGGAGTCAGATAGAGATAGCTGCCTGGAGCTCTGGAGAGCACAATAAATTAAGAACAGTCCGTGGGGAACCATAGGACAAAGAGGTAGACCCTCCAAGGTAGGGCAACTGTCAATTTACTTGGGCAGTATGTAGAGTCTTGAGGGGTGGAATCAGACTGAGTTTCTATAAATGGGCTAGGACCTTGGAGCCCATTTCTTGCAGAGGAGCACCTAACCCAGCCTTAATATTTGGATGAGAAAATCAGACATGCCTGGAGTGGATGCTCCAGGCTGAGTTGACCCACCTTGGGACTTCCTACTCTTTCAGGGGAGAGAGTTGGTGAATGAAATGGGGAAGAGGCTGAAGGCAGACTGGGAGGGATTGGAAACATGAAAGGGTGGGTGAGCAGGGTAATATATGGAAAAAAGACATTTTAAGAAATAAAGAAAATGTTATCTTTGAATCTTCACACATGTGTCTCTCATTTTGAATTTACTTAGGCATTAGAAAGCAGATAAGGTATTATGGAGGACGGGCTTTGAGAGATAGAAGATAGAAAATTCTAATATAAAAGGTAAAAAGGGATTAATAAAAAAGAAAGGTTGAAATTGGGGTAGACTATGAGACTGTCATGCTGCCTACTGCACTAAGAAGGCTCTGTTAAACTTGATAGGAAAGAAAATGGGAAATACACTTCTACAATGCACAGGCGAACACTTCCTAAATATAACACCAGTGGCACAGACACTAAAATCAACAATTAATAAGTGGGATCTCCTGAAGCTGAGAAGCTTCTGTAAAGCCAAGGACACTGTCAATAGGACAAAACGACAGCCTAGAGAATGGGAAAAGATTTTCACCAACCCTACAAGTGATAGAGGACTGATCTCTAATATATATAAAGAACTCAAGAATCTAGAGCCCAAACCTTGAATAACACAATCAAAAAATGGGGTTCAGTTCTAAAACATTCTCAGCAGAAGAATTACAAACGGCTGAAAGGCACCTGAAAAAGTGTTCATCAACTTTAGCCATCAGAGAAATGCAAATCAAAACAACTTTGAGATACCACCTAACACCTGTTAGATTGGCTAAGATAAAAGACACAGATGACAGCGGGAGAGGATGCAAAGCAATGGGAACACTCCTCCATTGTCCATGGGAATGTAAGCTTGTTCAGCCACTTTGAAATGCAGTATGGCTGTTTCTCAGAAATGTGAGAATCAATGTCCCCATAAACCCAGCAATATCACTGCTGGGTGTATACCTTAAAGATGCACAGTTACACTCCAATTGCATCAGATCAACTATGTTCATAGCAGCGTTATTTGTAATAGCAAGAACCTGGAAAAAACCTAGATGCCACTCAACTGAAAATGGATTAACAAACTGTGGTACATCTACACAATGGAGTACTACTCAGCAGTAAGAAAAAATGATATCCTAAAATATGCAGGCAAATGGATTGATTTGAAGAATATCCTCCTGAGTGAGGTTTCACAAACTCAGAAAGATAGGCAGGGGATGTACTCACTCATTAGTGTACTCTAAACAAACAAACAAACAAGAAAATAGCAAAGCATTCCCAAGCTGCAGACCACAACCACAGAACTGCTTGGGATCAAAAACACCTTGGACTGACTTCTTGAATCCCACTCCCTTTAGAGGGACACCTGACTCAGTCTTGATGCTGGGGGAGAAAACTGGATCTGCCAGGAGTGGAGGCTGAACTAAGAAATATTGGGACAGTGGGACATTGGGACCACCTGCATTCTGCCCAGGGCGGAGATGGGGAGTTGTGGAGAAGGGATGATGACCTGATGTGGTGGGAGGGGGAAAAGATCTTGAATAAGGATATACAAGGATAGAAAGTGTGACTTCTTTGTTCATAATAACAAAATAAAATAAAAAAAGGAAATGGGTAGAGGTTAGGATGGCAGAATAGAAGAAGAACTATAGTTAATGACAAATAACTTTCAAGATATTTGAAAAAAACATATGGTGTCTTTGTTATTTCTTTGCTGTGAAAGACACCATAATGATAACAAATCTTATAATGAAAACATTTTATTGAAGGGTATCTCTTATAGCTTGAGGTTCAGTTTATCATAACGAGGCGCATGGAGGCATGCAGTCACATATAATGGTGGAGCCCAGAGTGACTGAAAACATTTAATTGAAGGGAATCTCTTATAGCTTGAGGTTCAGTTTATCATAATGAGGTGCATGGAGGCATGCAGTCACATATAATGGTAGAGCCCAGAGTCACTGAAAACATTTAATTGAAGGGAATCTCTTATAGCTTGAGGTTCAGTTTATCTTAACGAGGTGCATGGAGGCATTCAGTCACATATAATGCTAGAGCCCAGAGTCCTTATATCTTGGCTCAGAGAAGTTAACTGACTGTCACACTGAGCAAAGTTTGAGAAAATGCCCTCAGCTATCACACACACAGTGACACAGTTCCAAAGAAGGAATGATCAAGATTAAAGATGTGTCTTCCAGTCTCAAGGTATAGATTAAAGGTGAGTGCCATCAAGCCTCCTCCAACAAAATTTACACATCCTCAGACAAGGCCATACCTTCTAATAGTGCCATTTCCTATGAATTTATGAGAGCAAAACCCATTCAAACTACTACACACTGCATACCACAAGGACATTTGCTCAACTACATGCATTGATAATTTATTCATAATAGCCAGAGACTAAAACTACCTAGGTGTCCCTCAACCAAAGAATTGAAAATGAAATCATTATACCTTTACACAATAAAGTATTACCAAGTTATTAAAAGAAATGAAATAATAAAATTTACAGGCAAATTGATGGAACTAGAAAAAAATCATCTGAAAATAGATAACCCAGATCCAGAAAGATAAACGTGTTATGATTTATTTATATGTAGATTTTAACCAATCAATTAATCATAACCAAGCTCAAATATGAAGAACAAGAAAGGTTAGGTATAGAAAAAGGAACTAGAGTTGACAGAGCATTCTCCATGAGTAGGAAAAATGAAAAATATATGGGTACTTAATGCAAGAAGTGATAAAAACAGAGGTGTTGCTTTGAATGAAGGAGAATAAATAAGATAGAGAGAATGAAGAAAGGTACTGCCTGAATTGAGGAACATTTGAGGGATGATATGAAACCTTACTCTAGTGGAAGTTGCTAAAATACATGAAGGTGATTACTAAAATGTCTCCTAATAATGAAGGACATGAAGTCTCAACCAGACATTTTTGTTCCCAAGCAAGGTAACTAGAAGTGAAACTGGGTTGTATTCAATTGAGTTGTTGGCCAAGGTTCACATGAAAATCCCCCAAAACTCAGACTGTTTATAATACAATGGATTGTTCTCTGCAAATTCACAGTAGGGCTTCATTAATGAAGACAATATTCACACAACTCATTGAACATAGAGAAGTCCAGCTAGTAGTGTCTCAATGGAGCCTTCACACCATGTTATAGTGTCTATGATATGAAAAGTACAAGTAGTGATACAGTAGTGAAGTCTAACGAAAGAGAAAAGTGAGTGACAAACTAGCCACAAGATCTTTGATATACAATTTGTTTTTCTCCTAAGATATGCTAGAACAGTGGTGGAACAAAATTTATTGAAGTGTCCAATCACAGTCTGATTTAATTTAATACACAGTATATAAGATACACTATAGGCAAGTTCTATTTCTTCATCATAATGTTATGTCTGGGTTAGGTGTTTCTCAGGGGAGAGTGGGCTCAGAAGTGCCAATCCACACATAGAAACACAGTCTGATCCTTTCCCTTGAGGCTCCACATACTGCCCATGTCAGTGGACAGTTGTCTATTTTTGGAGGGCTTAGTCCTTTCCAGATGCTTCCCCAGTGGCTGTTCTTGATGCATTGAACTCCCCAGAGCTCTAGCCAGCCATCACTGTGAGAATTTTCCTAATAAGTTCCATACCCTTACTCAAATAGCTTGGAGTGGATGCTGAGCTGATCCACCTTGGGATTTCTTGCTCTTTTGGAGGAGGGGATGGGGGATGGGGAGAAGGGAGGCTAAAGGTCTTGAGAGGGGGAATGAAGGAGGAGCAAGGGGATACATGGATAAAAAATACTTTATTTTAGAAATATAATAAAATTTTAAAAATGATAAAAAAATAAGATGTAATCCATACCAAACACTTCTTTTGTGACCAAAAATCAGATACTAGATATTCCTGAGACTTTGGGTAAAGGCAAAGTTTTCTTGTCTTAAAGAAAGAAATAATAAGTAACCAATACTGATTGAGTCATAAATCAGTGCCTTATTTAGTCATCATGATGGAAGTTTCCTCCTGTAGAAGACAGGAAGAGAGGCAGAGACCTATAGTCAGACATTACATGGAGAGTCTAAATGGGGATAGAATCCATCAAATCTCTCTCCTCAGTGCTGAGGTCATTCCACAATAGAGAAGATAAAAAGAGTGTAAGAGCAAAAGGTGATGAAGGATATCAGAAAAACAAGGCCACTTTAATCAACAAAAGAAGGCACATGTGAACTCAGAAATTAAAGCAGCCTACATGAAGCCTAAAGTGCCTACATGGTTTTGCACCAGATGCTCTGCATATATATTATAGATTTTATTATTTTTTGACAATTTTAATTAAAAATTTTTTTTACATACAAACCACAGTTTTTCATTTATCTCCTCATCCCAATCAACCCCAGCTTTCCTCCACCCCACTCACCATCCACTTCTTAAAAAGGATAAAATCTTCCATGGGGATTCAACAATGTCTGACATATCAGGTTGTGGCAGGACCAAGCCATACCTCACTGTATCAAGGTTGAGCAAGGTAACCATCTAGAGTGTTCCAAAGAGCCAGTTCATGCACTAGGGGTAAATCCTGGTCCCAATGCTAGAGGTGTCACCAACTACTCAAGACAGATAACTGTCATCCACTTACAGAGGGCCTAGTTTGGTCCCATGCAGTTTCCACATCTATCATTCCAGGATCAGTCAGCTCTCAGTAGCTTGGGTCAGCTGTCTCTGTGGGTTTCCCCATCATGATCTTGACCCTGTTGCTCATATAAACTCTTCTTCTTCTCTTTGACTGGATTGGGAACTCAACCACAGAATTTAGCTGTGGATCTCTGCATCTCTTTCATCAGTTTTTGGATGAAGGGTCTATAATAACAATTAGAGTCATCATCAATTATGATTTTTATAGTACTACTGAGTATTAGAATCAGTAAGTTTCTGACTATAGTGCTTGCCTTTTAGACTCTGTTTCTTTTTTTCTTATTCTTTTTTTCTTCTTTATTTATTTTGTATTTATCAAAGAAACACAGTAAAATGAATTTAAAATGCTGAAAAGTTAACAATAACTATAAAGAGGATAAGAATCATAAGCATGACTTATCAAGGGTGATAATGTAAATAGGATTGCTACACATATATTTACTATGTGTTCAGCTTTCCCTCTGAATTTTTTTCCATCCCTGTATATCCTTATTCAAGGTCCCTTCCCCCTCCCACCACATCAGGTCATTTTTCTTCTCCACAACTCCCCATCCCCTCCCTGGGCAGGGAGCAGACAGTCCTATGGTCCCACTGACCCAATAATGTTTGGATCAGTCTCCACTCCTGGCAAAATCCAGTTTTGTCCATCCTCCCTCAAGAGTGAGTCAGGTGTTCCTATAGTTGTAGTGGGGTCTGATGGGTCAGTCCAGGGTGTTTCTGATCCCAAGCTGTTCAGTGGTTGTGGTTTGCAGCTTGGGCATGCCTGGCTTTTTTTCTTGTTTGTTTGTTTAGAGACCACTAATGAGTGAGTACATCCCCTGCTTATCAATGGATGGATTTGGAGAATATCCTCCTGAGCGAGCTATCACAATCTTAGACTCTGTTACTTTGGTTAGGTTACCTTGCCTCATTTTGATATCATGATATTTTATTAGCATATTATATTTTATGTTTTGATGTTTTGTTGTTATCTATTGTTTTTTTTCTAATGAGATAAAGAAAAAATATTGATTCATACGACAGAGAAGGTGGTAAGAAGCTGGACAAAGGCAAGAATCGAGGTACTGGATGCAGGCGGCGCTAGGACTGCTGTACAGCTTGGGCACCAGCAGCCCCTTGCACTTGCTGAAGCACTCCTAGTACACGCAGATGCTGAGCTCACTGAGCTCCAGGCCCAGTGCCAGGCTGGCCACCAGCTCCTTCTTGCAAGGCAGCGGGTAGGCACCACTGTAGAGCAGAGTGTTGCAAAGGCGCTTGGTGTCCCTCTTGGTGATGAGCCCACATGAGGGCACAGAGAAGGGCAGAATGCCCATGACTTTGAGGATCTCCAGCTGGTTGGCGGTGCAGCACGAGCAATAGATGTGCAGTTCATCGCATACTGAGTTGATCTGCTGCTGTGAGAAGTCGTGCAGCACAGAGTTGAGGATCTGCAGTAGGCACAGAAGCTTTTCACCTCCCACTACAAAACAAGAGATGGTCTCCCCTACCAGCACTGTCTCACAGCGGTCGGTGGAGCGATCCGAAGGCATGAAGAAGGGTCCGGGTAGTAAGGGCGGCAGCAGCTGGATGGCAGGCAGGTGCAGTACGGGCGGCAGCTCTGCAACAGTGGGCACCGCAACTGGCACTGTGGTGGCGTCTGCCTCCTTGGCGCTCTCCTATTGTAGATCCCTGCGCCCAGTGCACCTAGAAAGCGGCCAGGCCACCCAGCGAGCTCATGGAGCTCAGGTGGAACTGCTCCAACGTCTTCTGCAGCCCCTGGTGCAGCTGGAAGCCTCCCTGGCCGGCCTCCTCAGTTTCCATGGTGTGATCAGGTTCCCCAGGCCCCTCCTGCTCCTGTGCGCCCAGGCCCCCATGGCCTCAGCCACTGCCTAAGGCACCTCCCCAACGACCCAGACCGCGGCCCGTGACCGTCCCCACCCCCACCCCGTCGCCGACTCATGGCCAATCAAGGCCCCTGCCTTGGCCTCCCCCAGGGACGCTAAGATGGGCGGGGCGAAGGGGTCCCACCCATGGAGCCCGCCTCCACCGGGGCCTGATGCCACATCCACGTGCCCCACGCCATGCCTGCGGCCGCCGCCCGTGCCCCCGCGCGCCCCCTCGCCCTCCCCCCCGGGCTCTAGGCGCTGGGCATGACCGGGCGTGCGCCGCCAACGCCAGAGCCAACACTCGCGGTCCCGTGGATCGAGGGGGGCGCGCGGGCAGGTGACAGCTCCATGAGGCGCAAATCGCTGTGGCGGCCGAGGCTGAAGGGCCCGGGTGGAGCGGGGGCGCGGGCTCGGGGCCCGCATGGCCGTCCTTGCGTGGCGCACCTCGGCTGCCCTGCTCCTCTCAATGCACGGGGCCCACTTGGCTGGTCCAGCGGTTCTCCCACAAGGCAATGGAGAACCGGACCTGCCACTGGGGCTTCGACTCAGCCAACTGGTGGGCCTACATCTTGCTGAGCCAGGACTACACAGGCAAGGAGGAGCAGGCCCGCCTTGGCTGCTGCCTGGACGAAGTGAAGGAGAAGTTCGACTATGCCAACAAGTACAAGCAAAGGGTACCTTGGGTCTCAGAGCTCCCAGCTTCCATAAGACCCAAAGCAGATGACTCTTCCTCACAGTCCCCTGTGTCTTCTGAGAAGGACAAGCGGTCCACTTGGTTGCGGACCTTGGCTGGTTCCTCCAATAAGAGCCTTGGCTCTGCTCACCCTTGCCAGCACCTTTCTGCTTTCAGGCCCTGGTCCCCTGCAGTGTCAGCAAGTGAGAAAGAGACCTCCCCACACCTCCCAGCCCTGATTCCAGACAGCTTTTATTCCTACAAGAGCTTTGAGACCACTGTGGCTCCCAATGTGGCCCTAGCACCACCAACCCAGCAAAAGGTTGTGACTAGTCCACCATGCACCACTGAGGTCTCCCGGGCACCAGAACCTCTTACCACTTGTATCCAGCAACAGAAACAGAAGCTGACCATGGAAACACCAGGAGCCCCAGACATGCTGACATCTGTGGCTGCTCCAGAGGAAGACAAGGATTCTGAGTCTGAGGTGGAAGTTGAAAGCAGAGAGGAGTTCACCTCCTCATTGTCTTTGCTATCCTCTCTGTCCTTTACCTCATCCAGCTCTGCAAAGGACCTAAGCTCCCCAGGCATGCATGCCCCACCTGTGGTTGCCCCTGAGGCTGCAGCCCATGCTGATGCCCCAAGTGGGCTTGAGGCAGAGTTGGAGCATCTATAGCAAGCCCTGGAGGGTGGCCTGGATAACAAGGATGCCAAAGAGAAGTTCCTACATGAGGTGGTCAAAATGCGTGTGAAGCAAGAGAAGAAGCTGACAGCAGCCCTGCAGGCTAAGCACAGCCTGCACTAGGAATTAGAATTCTTGCCTGTGGCCAAGAAGGAGAAATTTCAGGAAGCCACAGAAGCCAAGCGCAGTTTGGGAAAGGAGATTGAACAGCTCAGAGCTGAAATAAGAAGATGAAAGAGGCCAATGAGTCTTGGGTTTTCCTGAAAGGAGAGCTGGAGCAGGCATGGCAGGTCCAGGTGTGTGGCAAGGGCTGTAAGGCCGGCTGCCTTCGTGCCAATTTCTCAGCCCAGATTGAGGACCTGCAAGAGAAGATGCAGCATGCAGAGGCAGAAGGAGAGCAGCTTCCAGCTGACCTGCTGAGGGAACGTGAGGCCCTTGAGCACCTGGAGAAGGTGGTAATGAGCTTCAGGAACAGCTGTGGCCTCAGCCTGGGCCTGAGAATGTGGGTGGTGAGGGCAGCGCTGAGCTTGACCCCAAACCTGGGCGGTGCCTGCCTCTGCCACATGGACCTCCATACCTGCATAGAGGGCAGTGGGTACGTGGCTCTGCAGGCCCAGCCCATGCCTCTGCAGCCACACAGCACAACATCTCTACTGTGCCTATTACCAAGGGAGTGTTTGTAACCACATACTTTTGGAATCCACTGCAAAATTTTCTACTGGCCAAGTTCAAGTGAGCAAACCATGTCCCCCAGCTGCAGCCAGGTTTGAGACTGACTCTGGCTTGTAGCTGGTCCTGCTTGCTAGAACATTCTAACATTTACACTTTTGTTATAAGCTATTTAAAACCAGTAAGAAGACTTGATATTCAGAAATTCAACTTGTTTTTTAATGACTAACTGTAAAAGGCCCCTACACGTGATGCCATCTGCACACCCACTCTGGTGGGTGTAGCACCAACCCACCGCCATCCTGGGAAGCCATCACTGCTCATCTGTGTCCGGGGCTACAAAAGGATAGCAAGGGTTTACTTCAGAGTCTATTTTTTCATCAACAAGTACCCCAGTCTTCCTGCTGCTGCCAGGAAGAGCAGGGAGAGTGCCATTTTCCAGATGAACCCTAACACTGCCCACATTACCGCCGCCTCCCCGCCCACCAACATCACCACTAATCCTACCCTGCAGGCACCAGGGAGCCTCAGCTACAGTCTGTCAAGGGCCCTGGGTGCCCCTGCCCTCCTACACCTGAAGGGCTGACCTGTGTCAGGCAGTGGCCATGGTCCAGTATCATGTTGTGTCTTTCCCCATACATACCACCCACCCACACCCTGCTTGACCACAACAACCCCTTTTCAATGCAGCAGACATCGTTAGTCTTATATTGGGACTCAGGCTGCAGCATTGGAACAGAAACAGCATTATATCACTTTTTTCTCCCCCCTTTTTTTGTTCATTTAAACGTGTGTAGAACTGCACCTTGTCAGAACCCTCCCTTCTCGTTTGACTCCCCAGTTAACTGAGGTTTTTGCCATCTTCTAGAGCAGTTCAAACCCTAAGTGCTCCAGTGCTTGGAAATCCCCTCTGGTTCTTGGTTGAACAAGGGAATCAGAAGAAAATGAAAATGCAGAGACTGAACTTGGGGGTCGTTCTGTGCCTTCCAGCATCTTGTACAGCAAACCCTGACTTGTCTTTTTACCCTCAAAATATCGTCTTCAGTAGCGATTGAATTTGCCACTGTCAAAATATGTTACTTGCATTTATTCCAAATAATCTCGTTTACTCTTTAACTGTTTATGCAAATTGTATAAGGTTTCTTATGCCCAACCTTGAAAAATGATTTCCCAGTAGACAAGAGGCCACCACTCATCCTCCAATTGTGTTTATTTACATGAGAAGATCACACAGAAGCGCTCTGCTCCAGTCCTAATAGGGCAGCTATGAGCTGAGGGGAGGTGGAAATGGCTTGTTCAGGTACAAACGACCTCAAGGACTGTTGCCTGCAACTGGAGACTGCTAAACCCTGACATTTGGTGCCTAGGTCAGCTGCAGGGTTTTGCCCTTGGTTTACTGAGGGGGGCTGGGCTGCTGCCAGGTCCCCCCTTCTGAAGTGCAATGCAAAAGGGACTTCATGTATACGCAGTGTTTATTTGGAGTTTTTTCTTTCTGCTTTTTTTCCTCTCAGGTATGGAACTTGTATGCATGGATTTCACATCTCCATAGCTCGACCCACCCATGGGCATTATGACTGTGTCTCCTGAAGGGTCAGTTTTGTTATGCAACATGCAGAATGCTCTTTTCAGCCTTGTTTTTCTAGAGCTATGTTTTTCAGTCATTTCTTCAAGGAAAACTAAATGATTTAGTTGGAGTGAAAAAAAAGAAGAAACTGGACAAAGTACAGAAACTGGAAACTATTATAATATATTTTATGAGAAATAAATATGTTTTTAACAATAGGAAAAATAAAAATTAAAAAGATACAATAGCATGTTAATTGGTAGTTTCTCTGCAATGGGAATTACTTTGTCATTAACATTTAAATAAATAATATTTTTATAAAATTGTTTTCATAACATTAACCATTACTCCAAATAAAAATATAAAATAAAATTAATTTTCAGGGCCAAAGTGTAGAGAAAACTCATATGAAAATCTATTTACTACCACAGAAGCTTTCATAAAATATACAAATATAACAATAAATGAAATTCACATTAAATAACTAAATCCTATAAAGTAATAGTACTCTTAGAAAACATAATAGGCTAGCAAATATAAATCATAGTCCTGAAAAAGGATTTCTTTTTCCAGAGTTGTAGGTCAGTATTTCCCAATAATATCCAAATACTGCAGACCATAACAATCTATGCTTTATCCTAAATATCTTGACAGTAAGTCTGTATTGATAAAAAATATGTATTAGAGTCAGGGAACATGAACATATTAAGCTGGTACTGATCTAGACACTTCATACACACTGAAAGTTCTAGGTGTTTACCATCCTGTCAAAGAGAAAAAGAATTTTAAATTCTACATTGTTATGAACCATGAAATACAGTAATAGCTACCTTGACAATGCATATTGTCTGGTAAAATAATGATATAGATGTTAAAAGCATCACCAACTAGGCCATAATTTGATTTAAGACACACATCATAAATTGAAACCATAATTGCATCATGGTTGAACTAAGAATCAGTAGCTAAATACTACTTGGTAATAGTTCCTATGGGAGAACAAATTATTATTTTACCAAATAGAGTTAATATCAAACTGAATACTAGTGGCTTACAATTATGCCCATAGATCTCTAAACCCTCAACAGAACAATTTCTATTTGTAGTAGACAATGAGTGACACAGAGACCCACAACTGGTCAATTTACAGAAAATAAGAAGCACTAGAAGATTGATCTCAAAATAAAACAAGAAAGAATAGCCAACTCCTAAGGTTCAGGGATCATTGCAGAAGAGCTGGTTGGAAATACTGAAAGAGCCAGAGGTGGTGAATGACTAAAGAAAATAATATCCTTCAAGTACAGCAAGAAAGATACTCATATAAACACTTATCTGTGACAATATGCATAAGCCCCATTCAACCCCAGTCCAGACCAATTCATAGCATAAAGATGGGAGATAGAAATAGCAACCTGTCCCTAGCATAGTAACTATTGACAATTGATAATCTGGGAGAACACCAGACTTCTTTAAGAGTTGTAGGTTTATCACACACCAGTGAAAGGCATCATACTCAGGAATACAGAAGCAACACAACTTGGACCCAAGAAGTAGAGATGTAGGAAAAAATATGCAGTTGGGTAGAAAAAAATAGGGATGGATCTGGGAGGAGTTGCAGAAGACATGGATATAGACAAAACTCAATCTAGGATATTCTCAAAGAACCAATAAAAATAACTAAAAGAACAAGAACATGCTTTGATATTTTGGGGAAAAGACATATAATTAAAAATCATTATGTAAAGTAAAATAAGCTATATCAAGAATTCCAATGCCACCTATATCCAGTGTCTAAATTTAAAATTACATGTATGAATGCACATTTCTATAATTATATATTTTCAGATCATGTAATTAGGAAGTGAGACAGGAAACAGAGAAGTAAACAGAAAACAATTAGTAGGATAAAATAGAAGTATGTAAAAGGAGAAAAAAGGGAAAATCTTATGTGAAATGGATAGGACAGCAAGTGTGGTAACAAATAAAAGCCAAGTGTATGGCTTCCTACAAATACGTAGGAAGATGCCCCAATGAAACACATTACTCTGTATGCTAACTTAAAAATTCAAAGGTCTCAGTAACAACAGAAATGAACTAAGTCTTCGGATTAAATCCATGAAGCAAAAGGAGGGGTTGAAGCTGTTCACAGAGCAGGACAGACTTGTGGGAAGTTACTCAGCCAGGCAGCGAATTAGCTCTTTTGAAAAGTGAAACTCGGGCTGCTGTGCAGAGCAGGCGTGCATAGACCCTGCACTGGCCACAGAACCACTATGGGCCCCCAGACCCCTGGGGCGGAGTGGTGCTAGCACCTGCTCAGAGCCAGGATTGAAACTCTAAGATGGATGACCAGGACCCTGGGAGCATTAGCCCCCTTCAGCAAATGGTGGCTTCAGGAGCTGGGGCTGTGGTCACCTCCCTCTTCATGACACCCCTGGATGTGGTGAAGGTCGGCCTTCTGTCCCAGAGGCCCTCAGTAGCCAGCGAATTGACACCTCCTTCCAGATTCTGGAGTCTCTCCTTACACCAAATCACCCCCTACTCCAAAATCCCCAGGGAAGTGCCTCCTGTACTGCAATGGCGTCCAGGTGCCACTGTACCTGTTCCCAAAGGGCACCCACTGTGCCACCTGGTTCCAGGATCCTACCTGATTCACTGGCACCTTGGATGCCTTTGTGAAGATTGTGAGGCATGAGGGCACTAGGACCCTGTGGAGCGGTCTCCCAGCCACTCTGGTCATGACTTTGCCAGCTACTGCCATCTACTTCACTGTCTATGACCAACTCAAGGCTTTTCTATCTGGTCAATCCCTGAGCTCTGACCTCTATGCACCCATGGTGGCAGGTGCTCTCGCCCGAATGGCCACCGTGACAGTGATCAGTCCCTTGGAGCTTGTGCGGACCAAGCTGCAGGCTCAGCACATGACATACCGGGAGCTAGCTACCTGTGTACAAGCTGCAGTGGCCCAGTGGGGCTGGCTGGGGTCCCACTGCCCATCGAGATGTACCCTTCTCAGCTCTGTACTGGTTCAACAATGAGCTGGTGAAAAGCTGGCTGAATGGGCTAAGACCAAAAGACCAGACATCTGTGGGCGTCAGCTTTGTGGCTGGTGACATCTCAGGAATGGTGGCTGCCACCCTCACTCTGCCCTTTGATGTGGTGAAGACACAGCAGCAGATGGCACTGGGAACAGTGGAGGCCATGAGAGTGAAGCCTCCAAGAGTTGATTCTACCTGGCTCCTTCTTTGGAGAATCCAGGCCTAGTCTGGCACCAGGGGACTCTTTGCAGGTCTCCTCCCAAGGATCATCAAGGCTGCTCCATGGTGTGCCATCATGATCAGTACTTATGAATTTGGCAAAAGCTTCTTCCAGATGCTCAATCAGGAGCAGCCTCTGGGCCACTGAAAGGCAAGGAACCAGTTCTTGCATGGGTGGGGACAGACTGAGCCATGTGCCTTCCCTCACAACCCAGTCATCCAGGCTACCCTTCCATTTGATTCCTACTGTTCCCTCAAGGTCACCACCATCCACCTCTAAGTTCAAGACTAAAGCTTACACCCGCCCCTTTCTTTGTACCCCTTTATGTTTGTAGCTTGGCCCTGAGGAATCAAGATCTCAGGGCCAGGCAGCCCTGTTTATCTAAAGATGATGACCTTAAAAAAAAAAAAGAAAAAAGAAAGAAAGAAAGAAAAGTGAAACTCGGCCAGGATCCTAGGGCCCCATTTCTCAGGATCTTTGGCACACAAATGTATACTGGAATCTCATCTTGATGTAGATGAAAAATGTTTAAGAAAACTCGTATCTGAGCTGGCTGATGTGAAATGACTGGCACTAAATAGGGAGCACCAACAGTAAAAGGTCACAGTCATAGATTCATCTCCTCCCATCACAATGGCTGCCATTCAAAAAAGGAACAGTAGACAATACTGGCCAGGATTTGAGGATATGAGTCATGTGTACTATGTTTGGGATGTAAACTTGTGCAACCACAATGAAACCCCCATGAAGGATCATCAGAAGACTAAAAATAGCATGACAAACTGATCTAGCTATAATACTCTAGGTCAGTCTATTGGAGAGATATTTGCTCATCCACATTTACTGTGGTGCTACATACAATAGTGAACACATGGTATTGGCCTAGATATTTATTAATGGTTAGACAAAGAAAATTTGTCATAAGTAGTTTTATCCATCAATATAAAATAAAATTATATACTTGAAATCAAAGTGGATAAAACCATGTTTTTTTCTGTCTTCTTCTCCATGTGTGATGTTACATGAAAACTGGCAGATTGACCATGAAGAAATTGAATTCAGCAATAAGCAAATATCACGTTTCAGAACAATAAGAAATTATTTTCTTTAAAATTTTTGAAAGTTATTCTAGCAGGCTTCATTTTATTTTATTTATTTATGAGTAAAATCTCATTTTTTATCCTTGTATCCGCTCGTTCAAAATCTCTTCTCCCTCCCACCCCTCCCAGTCACTCTCTTCTCCCCATCTCCTTATCTCATCCACAGCAAGGGCAGGAAGTCCCAAGGTCCCAAGGTTTAGCATCCACTCCAGGCAGATTTGTTTCCCTCATCCCGACATTAAGACTGGGTCAGGTGTTCCTCTGGAGGGAATGTGTTCAAGGTGCTGATCGTACTAGCAAACCTCTTACAATTGGCAATTCCTCAGAAAACTGGGAATTCAGCAGTATCACTGTTGGGCATATACCCAAAGGATGCACATTCTTACCCCAAAGGCATTAGTTCCACTATATTTATATGAGTTTATAAACTCAATATGAGAATATACAACTATGAGTATTTGTAATTCTCAGAACCTGGAAACAACCTAAATGCCTCTCAACCAAAAAATAGATTAACATATTGTGGTAAATTCACAAAATGCCGTACTACTCAGCAGTTAAAAAAAAAATGACATCCTAAAATTTGGAGGCAAATGGATGGATTTGAACAGTATCATCCTGAGTGAGGTAACACAGGCCCAGAAACATATACATGGCATGTACTCACTCATAAGTAGACTTTAGAGAAAAAGCAAAGAATACCCAGGCTGCAAATCACAATCCCTTAAGAGTTTGGGATTAGAAGGAAATTATGAGCAACCTCAAGGGATTCTTCCTTGGAACAGAAAATAGAGAAGATCTGAGCAAATTGGAATCATAATGAGTAGTGACCAAGGAAAGGTGGGAACAAATCATGAGAGAAGGAGATGGTTGAGTGAGAGGTTTAACAAAGAAGCAGATAAAAGAGATGAATATCTTTATAGAGGGAGCAACTGTAGGATTGGAAAGAGGCTGGCTACTAGGGAAACCTTCAATAACCCACAGAATGTCCCAGGCTATGACTCCAAACTTTAGTGGAGGGGCGCTTAAATAGGACTTGCCCTATAATCAAATGAATGAGCACTCTAAGTGTAAATATAGAACCTTTACCCAGCAATGAAGAGAGACAGAAACAGATTCATTGCTAAGCACCAGGTCAAGGTCCTTGTCCAGCTGAAGAGAGAAAGAGGAGAGTGTATATGAGCAAAGGAATTGGGATCATAAGTAGGAGACCCACAGAGATGGCTGACTGGAGCTTTTGGGAGCTCATTTAGTCAGAAACAGTCACTGGGGAATTTTCAAAGAAAGTAACTAAACCCTCCAAAGACTGTCAAATGACATGAGCAGTATGTGGAGCCTTGTGGAGTAGGATCAGACTATATTCCTTTGCATGAACTGGCATCTTAGAGCCCATTTCCTATAGGCAAACACCTAACTCAGCACTCATATGTTGTAGATTTTGGGGCCTGTTTGGGTCAAAAATTTGGACTTTGTCTGTGGTGGTCTTTTATTTTTTATTTTTTAAAGAAAAGAATTAGACACTTATATTAATTTAATTTGTTTAACCTACATTTTAGGTACATTATTAGTTTGCTCTTTTTATCTTAATTTAACTTATTTTTAATATTTTATCTGCCATGTGGCCTGCCCATGGCTTGAGATGGGGGAATTAGATATACCTCAAATGGATATACCAGAGTGAATTGACTCACCTTGGGACTCCTTGTGCTTCTTGGGGAGTAGATAGGAAATGCAATGTGGAGAGGCTGAGGAAGGACTAGAAGGGATTGAGAGGAGGAAAAGAAGGGTGAGCAAATGTATACATGAAAAAAAAACTTTTTAAAATAAAATAATATATATAGTAAAATAAGAAAAGCAATTCTACTTGCTCTGGCAACTTTGCAAGTTGTTATAAATGGGCTCTGCTCCTGTGAAAGTATCACATCCCATAATAAACCTTATCAAGAGATATAATTATTGGAAAGGGAAAATATACAAGAGGGTGACTGCTTCTAATATGAAAAGTAGTAGCAAACTAAACACCCCGGCTTACCTATATAAGCAGGCTGCATCTCAGGCTCGAGGTCTTCTTTCCACCATTCTCAACTGAGTTGTACTCCAATAAAGTGTGATTCGAGAAGAATCCTGCATGTGGTGACTCGTCATTCTGCAGGCCAGAAAGTGGCTCACCACATGTGCCAATGCATTCAATGTCATTTTCCTCTTTTTTCTATTAAGTACTGTGCAGCTGGGTTTATGTTGAGGGCTTTGATCTACTTGATCTTGAGTTTTGTGCAGGGTGATAGATATGGGTCTATTTGCATTCTTCTACATTATCACTACCCAGTTATTCTGGCACCATTTGTTGAAGACACTATTTTTTTTTCATTGTATTTTTTTGGCCTCATTGTCAAAAATCAGCTGTGTGGATTAAGGTTGGGTTCTTTGATCAATTTCCATTGATCTACAAGTCTGTTTTGATGCCATTACTATAGTTTTATAGGATAGGTTGATGGAGTAGTGATACCTCACAAGGTTATATCATTTACCTGGATTTTTTTTGGTAATTCTTGGTATCTTGTTATTTCATATGAAGTTGAGTATTGTTCTTTCAAGGTCTGTGAAGAATTGTATTGGTATTTTGATGGGGGATTGTATTGAATTTGCAGATTGCTTTTGGTAAAATTGCCATTTTCATTATGTTGATCTTACCTATCTAGGAGCATGGAACTTTTTTCCAGTTTCTAATATCTTGTGCAAGTTCCTTTTTTCAATGACTTCAATATTATTAAATAAAAAACATCAGTTCTTTTTTGAAAGTGATCTGTCAAGTTCTTCTCATACATGTCTATCACTTCTTTGGATAGTATTACCCCAAGATATTTAATGATATTTTTAGCTATTTTAAAGAATGATGTCTCCCTGATTTATTTTTCAACACTTTTTCATTTATGTATAGGAGCGCTATTGATTTTTTGGAGTTACTCTTGTACCCTGCTACATTGCTGAGGGTATTTATCAGTTATAGGAGTTCACAGGTAGAATCTGGGGCATCACTTAGATATTTGATCATATCATCTCAAAGAGTGATAGTTTGAATTTTTCATTTCCAATTTGTATCTCACTAATCTCCTTTTGTTTTCTTATTGAATTAGCTAAAACTTTGAGAACTATATTGAATAGATCTGAGGAA
The DNA here is from genome assembly GCA_004025045.1 of Sigmodon hispidus. Lineage (NCBI taxonomy): Eukaryota > Metazoa > Chordata > Mammalia > Rodentia > Cricetidae > Sigmodon > Sigmodon hispidus. Next base: position 4,582 of record PVIH01022181.1, on the reverse strand, counting down.
AGAGTACAGCCTTGTCTTGTTTCTGATTTTAGTGGGATTGCTTTGAGTTTCTTTCTATTTAGTTTTAATGTTTGCAGATGACCTGTTTTACATTATTTTTATTATGCTTAGGTATTTTCTCTGTATTCTTGATCTCTCCAGAACTTTTATTATGAAGGCATGATGGAATATATCAAAGGCTTTTTCAGCACCTAATGAGATTATCATGTCACTTTTTTTCTTTCAGGTTGCTTATATGACAGTTTTTGTATCCTGAACCATCCCTGCAGTTGCTTATATGACAGTTTTTGTATCCTGAACCATCCCTGCATCTTGAAAAAGGGAAGGACAGTAGGGTTAGAAAGAAGCCTGGTGCTAATAAAGCATCCAAGAACCTACAAGATACCCCTGGCTAGATCTACAAGCAATAGAGGGAAGGGTGCCTTAACAGAAGTTCCCCTTAATCAAATTAATATCCAACTTAATTGTCATTATAAAACATTCATCCAACAATGGGATAAAAGCTGAAGCAGAATTCCATAGCTAAGCACCTTGTCAAGTTTCCAGTTCAGCTGAAGAAAGAGATAGCAGAGAGTGAACAAAGGAATCAGAATCATGAGGAGGAGACCCACCTAAATGGCTGACTAGAGCTAATGGGAGCTCAATAACACTCAAATGACAGGTGAGAGACCTTCATAGAGTGGAACTAAACCCTCCAAATGTAGAAGACAGTCAAATGGTGTGTGAAGTTTGTGAAACCTTTTGATGTAGAATCAGAGCATATTCCTGGTGCATGAATTGACATGTTGGAGCCCATTCCCTAAATAGAAATATCTAATTAATCCTTGATCCTGAGATAAGGGATTCAGACCTTCCTCAACTGGACATGCAGACCTACATGACTCTCCTTGGGATTCTTGGCTTTCCTTGGGTAAGGGATGCAGGGATAGCATAGGAAGAGTCAGAGAGAGAGCAGGGAGGAGGGAAGGGAGAGTAGCAGTGGTAGATATGGAAAAATAATATTAAATAAAAATATCAGTTCTTTTTTGAAAATGATCTCAATTTGAGGCAAGAGCTTAGTAGTATAATGTTTCCTTTGTAATAATGATGGTCTGAGCAGGATCTCTAAATCAGTATAAAAGAAAAACATGTAACATGACAGCTTGCACTTGTAAACCTGTGCAGGAAGATTTCTGGAGATTTCTGGCCAGCCAGCCTGCCCTATTTGAGAATTTCCAGGCTAGTGACAAACATTTCACAAAACAAAGTAACAATAAAAAGGGTAGATGGCTAATAAATAACCCAAATCCTAACCCTAACCCTAACCTTCAAAATGCCCTCTCACACACATACATGGACTTATACATACATATGTACACATACACACATTATATATGTATAAATATATGTACCCATACAGTTTTGCATATATAAACATATGAATACATACACAGAATGTATAATACCTTCTTTCTTCATAATTTGCATGTAGTTTGCCTGTTCAACTAGATATTGAACAGAAAATCATGAAAAAAATGTGATCTTTTATTGACATAAATTTATGCCCACAAGAATCAATCTTTCTTTAAAATACAAACTGAGATATTCCTTTAATATCAAGATTACTTTTGAATGAAAAACAGTTGTTTCTAACACTAGGAGGTGCAGTAGAGGTGTATCTGAAAAAAATATTGAGGTGAAATGTGAGAAGATATGGTCAAAATAGAATATGAACATATCTGAAATTCTTAAATTTATTAAAATATTTTTTATATTGTAAAATTAAAAAAACTGCTGTCAAACACCTCATGGTGAGATACTATATTGAGTAACACATATACAAGACACTTAATCACTATGGACTTGGGTTAGGGTTAGGGTTAGGTAATATTTTGATTATGTTCTGACAAATATATCTTGCTTTGAGTCACAGGTAGAGTTAGCTACTTGCCTAACAAAATTAACCATAGTATTTTTGAAAGACAAAGACAGAATAGGAAATAGTAAGTCAGGTGAGAGAGGGATCTTGTTCTCTGAGTGAAGAGAAGGAGCAGGTAGGGAGGCCTAGTGGTTTCTCTGCTTCTCTGATCATTTTGGCTCTTATCCAAATACTTGACTCCTAAATTTGTTTGATAAAAAATAATTAAAATAATCCTTCTCTTTTGTCTATGACATTCTAGTAAGATGAGAAGCAGGAATTCTGAATGGATAAGATAACCTTTTACATTTATAGCTTTTAGACACATGAAATCATTGGAGCCCAATCCTAAAGGGAATGTTTGGGGAAATGATACGGGAAGAGGACAGGGAGGAGCACAAAAGCTGAATCACAGGAAGCCTATCACTTCACAATCAACATATTTTATGATAAAAATCTAAATTAATAACCCTCTAATTCCCACGAAGTTTTGTATAAGTTATTACTAAATTTCCCAGGAATCGTGTTGAAAACAATCTGGTAACAATATCAAAATTTTACAGTATATTCAAAATCAGAGGATGTTATCTTAATTTTATGTTTTACACTAATTTAAAAGCTAGACAAGTGAGTGTGATTATCTGTTCAACCATTTGTAATGTGCTTCCTGGAGTAACTTTTCTAACATTTAGTGCTTCAATTTGGACACCTGAAAAGAGTGGTAAAAGACATGCCTCAGGAATGAATTGTTTATGAGCATAGGTTAGTAAATATACATGCAAATGTCATAGGAATAGACTATAGGGAACTTGAGGAAGAGTGATATAATATCATGGAAGTGACTATTTGTCTGTCTGATGGTACAAATATCTATATCTTGTCAAGGACATCCTTAAAGAAGCTAATATGTCTGCACTGAATGTGATAACTTTTACATGGTCTTCTTATTGAAAAATGTTTTAGAATGCCTGGAAACTTCCTCAGCACATATAACATAGTTATTGTCCAAACTACAGTACATACTTTACAGTCAGGGTAGACACCCAAACCTTAACCAGACTCTGCTCTACTTATATTGGATTCTGGATTGACAATGCTTTGGTTTCTGAAGCCCTCAGTAGTTCCATGGGTGAAAGAGTGTCTTTACTCAGTTTTCTTCTCTTAACTGTACCCAGGCTTCACTGCTACAACTCATTCATGTAATAAAAGGTGAATGAGGAAGAGCCTCAGTGAGCACAAATCAACCAAGGGATTAATATAAGACAGAAATTGAAGTAGATTTAGATCTATTTTATCTATCAAAGATTGCATTTTCACTTATGCAAATGTATGTGTTTGATATACCCTGTGCGTGCTTACAGAGGATGAAACAAATTACATTTCCTGCAACTGGAGTTAAAAGTGGTTATGAGCTGACTGACATAGTACTGTGGGCTAAATGCAGGTCCTGTGTAAGAAAATCAAGTGCTAATAACTTCAAAACCATACCTTACACTTTAGCAAGTTTAAGGCTTGCTATCCTTTCTTTCTAACAACTACTGCTATAATTAATATACTAATAAACACAATGAAAAAGCATCAGATTAAATAACTTTTCTCATTATGATTTTGCTTAGAAATCCAAGGATCATTAATTTTACATTCCGTTTGCATACACCAGGCAATACAGTCAAAGTATCCCACAGAGAAGAAGACAGAAGACAAACTGATAACCAGGGAGATCCAAGCATCTACAGAAAGAGTATAGATGTTAACTTTAAAAGAGGAATCTAGGATGGATTACCTGAATTGTCAACTGGAGCACATATTTGGAAATGCCTCAGAGGGCATTTGCAGAAAGGAATAAGAGAGAAGAATGACTTGGGATTGGGCAATATCACCTCATGGCTTGAATCTCAGACTCAATAAAAAACCAAAAGAATAGAAAGCCAGTTGACTGATGTCTTGCATTCCCCTCTTCTGCTTCTGATCTGTTGAGATGTGGGCTGCCACCCACTACATGTTTTTGCCAGCATGATGTGCTATGTTCATTTAGCTTGAGCCAAAATTAACCAATTCTCCTAGCACTGTTTTTGTAGAAATCAGAAAAGCAGGACATTAGCTGTCAAATACTATTTGCTATATGTGACATGGAGTTATACCTTTGTAAGACTTTACCAGTGATATACAAATGATGTCATAATATAGATGGTGGGAAATCCCACTAGGTTTCTATAGTGATGTTAAAGAGAATGGTACACTATGGGCTTGTATATTTGAATATCAGATGTCCAGTTGTTGAAACCATTTTAGAGGGATAAAAGTGTGACCTGGATAGAGTAGGCAAATGACAAGTTTGAGTTTTGAGTTTGCAAAAGATTGGTGCTATATCTAGTGTCATTCACTCTTCCAAAGTGAGGTCTCAGCTGCTGCTCTAAAACCATGACTGACTGCCTATCTGCTTGATGTCATGCTCCCAACTCTGTTAGTCATTGGCAGTAACACTGTGTAACTGTAAACTCCAACTAAACAATTTTATATAAGTTGCCTCGGCCATGGTGTCTTATTACAGTAATAGAAAAGTAATTAAGATGACATTACTGCTAGTTGAAGATTACAGGAAATGAATGGGCTAAGAGAATGAAAGTTGGACTTTTCCAGGGACAAGCCTCCTCTTTAGTTACACAATTCCAAATACTCAAACCT
>PVIH01022180.1:17375-27932 GCA_004025045.1 Sigmodon hispidus | reverse complement strand
TGGAGAAAGTTCCATGAGGAGCTGAGAAATATGTATATTCCTTTGCCTTTGGGTGGAAGGTTCTATAGATATCTATGAAATCTATTTGCATCATAACCTCATTTAGATTCCTTATTTCTCTGTTGAGGCTCTGTCTGGTTGATCTATCCAGGGTTGAAAGTGGGGTATTGAAGTCTCCCACTATTAGGGTGTAAGAATTAATGTGGGATTCGAGCTTTAGCAGTGTTTCTTTTACATATGTAGGTGCCCCTATATTAGGGGCATAAATATTTAAGATTGAAATCTCCTCTTGACCAAGTTTTCCTGTGATGAATAAGTAGTGACCCTCTTGGTCCCTTTTAATTGCTTTTAGCTTAAAGTCTACTTTGTTAGATATTAGGATTGCAACCCCTGCTTGTTTCTTAGGACCATTTGACTGGAAAATCTTTTCCCAACCCTTTATTCTAAGCCTGTGTCTGTCTTTGCATTTGAGGTATGTTTCTTGTAGGCAACAGAAGGATGGCTTCTGTTGTTGTATCCATCTTGTTAGTGTGTGATGTTTTATAGGCGAGTTGAGTCCATTGATATTAAGGGAAATTAGTGACCATTGATTCATATTTCCTGCCATTTTTGGTGGCAACTTGTTTGTATTCCCTTTCTCTAGGGTATTCTTCTGTGGACTTATTGGTTGTTTGTGATTTCCTGGTATATCTGGGGTCCTTAGGTTGGAGTTTTCCCTCTAATACTCTCTGTAGTGCTGGATTGGTAGATAGATATTCTTTCAGTCTGACTTTGTCCTGAAATACCTTGTTTACTCCATCTATGGTAATTGATAATTTTGCAGGGTATAAAATTCTAGTTTGGCAACCATGCTGTTTTAGCATCTGTATAACTTCTGACCAAGCCCTTCTAGCTTTCATCGTTTCCATTGAATAGTCAGGTGTTATTCTGATGGGTCTGCCTTTATATGTGAGTTGGCCCTTTTCTTTTGCAGCTCTTAAAATTTTTTCTTTGTTCTGTATGTTTTGTGTCTTGATTATAGTGTGGCGTGCTGACTTTTTTGGGGGGATCATATCTATTTGGTGTTCTGTAAGCTTCTTGTATCTTTATAGGCATTTCCTTCTTCAGGTTAGGAAAGTTTTCTTCTATGATTTTATTGAAAACATTATCTGTGCCTTTGAGCTGGTATTCTTCTCCTTCTTCTATTCCTATTATTCTCAAATTAGGTCTTTTCATGGTGTCCTAGATTTCCTGAACATTTTGAGTTATGTCTTTTTTAGTTTTACTATTTTCTTTGACTGATATATCTATTTGAGCTACTGAGTCTTCCACTTCAGAGATTCTATCTTCCATCTCTTGAACTCTGTTTGTTTTGCTTGTATCTGTGGTTCCAGCTTTTTTCTTCAAATTTTCTATTTCCATCTTTGCCTCATTTTGTACCTTTTTTGTTGCTTCTATTTCAGCTTTTAGTTTCTGGCATGTTTCTTTCATAGATTTGTTCATCTCTTCCAATTTTTTGTTTGTATTTTCTTCTATTTCTTTAAGCCTTTTTTTCATATCTTCTTTTAGAGCTTCCATGATCATCAAAAAGGAATTTTTGGTGTTCCTTCCTTCTGTTTCCTCTTCATTGCTCAGTTCAGGTCTTTTATTTGTAAGATCGCCACTCTCTTCTGGAGTTACCATGTTGTTCTTTGTATTATTATGTAATTTTTTGCACTGACATTTGCCCATGGCTTCAGTGGTTCACGATTGGATGGTTCCTGGTCAGTTGTGGCACTCGGGCTTGTGTGCCTCCTGTCACCTCTCTGGGCAGGGTCTGAATCTACCCTTCAGGGACCCCTGTAGTTGTCTGTTTGCTTGGTTTGATGTGGTGGTGGGTACCCATGCAAATTCCCTCAGCAGGAGCTGTGGGTATGGTGATCAGCAGAGTTTATCTGCCCCTGCTCCAGAGTGTGCTGGGACTCTGCAGACAGCACTTGGTCCCGGAAGCAAAACCGGAAGCTATGGGAGCTCAACTCTCCCTCCCAGGCTCGGATATAGGCGCTTGGGCCTGGTGACCCCTCCTCACATCTGGGCGTGGTCTGAGTCTGTCCTTCAGAGACCCCTGTAGTTGTTGGGTCGCTCAGTTCGAGGTGGCGGTGAGTAGCTGTGCAAATTCCCTCAGCTGGAGCTGTGGGTATGGTTACCAGCAGAGTTAATCTGCCCCTTTGGAATATCTGTGATGTCATTTTAGACAAAAAATTAGCTCATGAAAGCTTTGTTCCAATCAATGGATTAATCTTCTATAGATTCATGCTGTCATAAAGTAGAGCCGCACAAGAAGAAATGAGTGTTTGGGAGTGTGACATTGGTGCAATAGCTCATTCTGAACCATTCCTCTATTTCTGTTTCTCTGCTTTGTTGAGATGCTCTCATTGCCTTGATGTTCTGTTAAAGTACATGGGGACAAGTAACCATTGGTTGAAACCTCTAAAACTAGGATCAGAACTGAATTCTTTCATTGAATATTTTCTGGTACATGTTTTGTCATAGCAAACAAGCTATCTAATATAATGGCAAGACTATTTTATTGCATATTACAGTGAAAGCACATTTTTTATAGAGAAAGGAAGTTAAGAGATAGTATGCCAGTGAGATAGTTTGCTTTCACCTTGTGGAGATAGATTATTTTTGGTTTCTTCATTTATTATATGCTGATAATAAATGCTGGCATATAAAAACTTTATTCCATGCAAAGCAGTTGTTTCTTTGCCAAGTTCCATAGAAACCAGTCACAAATCAGGGCCATATGGAAAAGCTCAGTTCCTAATAGCTGCTCTTCTCACCCTCATAATACTGCCATAGAGAGCCAAGTGTTCTTCAAGCAAGAATGTTATATTGTGGCCTCTACCGCTACCTCACAAGAATCTGTATAATGACAAAGCTTAGATCCAAGTAGCTCCAGGAAAGATGTAGTTGTCTCTCACATCCTTGATATCATGCTTTTAGAAAAGGGTTGATATGAAGATTTCCATCTCAGCTGGGAACTGTATTTCTAATGATGGTACCATAGCTCTGAGTCAGGCTGTGACCTTTTTCTAGACACACTAAGTCTGCTTAGGTGACTCTAATATGTAGGGGAAAATGTAGCAGTACATGAGCATATCAACCACAATCTACATATTTTTTTCACAAAAAAAATACTCCAGAAGATTAGAACAATTTCCCCATTATCCAAAGTCACTTTTGTTAGTGTTTAAATTCATCAGATAATTGTTCAATTATCCACTTTGTTTTGTCTATGTAGATATCTTGGCTCAAGTCCATTAACCAACTAATGTACAAAAAGATGAGAAAATTAGGAGATTGTGCCTATGTTGATATTTTCGTTTTCAACCCACTGGTTAGTCTGTGTCATTGATATTTTCTGTCCTCATTAGGAGTTTTCACACTAATGTTTATTGCACCCAGAAAGCGAATTTTTTTGTGTTTGTGTTTACTCTTTGCCTACCAGCCTGAAGTAGATACTGTATTTTCTTTCTTTTTTTCTTTTAAGATTATAATATAATTAAAAAATCTTCTCCCCTCCAAATCCTTCTATAAACCCCTCTATGCTTTTTTTTCAAATTTATGACCTTTTAAATTAATTGATAATGCATGTATTTTTACATACATTTTTAAACATAATCTGTTCAATTTGTATAATGTTACATGTATGCATATATTCAGGAATAGTGATTTAATATTGGATAACCATTTGGTGTGCTATTGCCCAGGGAAGACTATTTCCAAGATGCCTTAGTTGCCTGTAGTTCTTTGTGGAGGGCTGAGGCCTTGCAATGTTTTCCCCATTCTCTTTTGCACTTTTATTGGTGTCTTTCTTGTTCAGCTCAGAGAAGATATTTTAGAAAAAAAAATCATTCTCAATTTCTAATAAAAATACAAAGATCTGCCAATAAATTATATCATGAGCATTATTCTCTGTTCATACAACTGATGGTTTGACTGTTGTCATTAAGAACACCTTTATCTATTTCCTGAGATAGTTTTGACCTTCTCAGGCCCAAAGGTGTGCATATTTTTAGTTGACTAGTTAGTGTCATCTGACCTTGGTGAGCTTCTATTTTAAGCAGCATTTAAATAGTGGCATCATTATTATCTCATAATATTCATTTTTTCCCTTGGAGATTACCTCTAACTATGCTGTGACTAGGAAAGAGTTGTCTGTTCTGACACAAGAGGATTCATGTCCAGCTCAGAACCCTATAAAGATCATAGCCATTGGAATCATATTTTTTTTTCTTATTTATACTCATCTATCTTTATTTATCTTACTTTATTCCTCAAAGAGATTGGCACAAGACATAAAATTAATTATTACCAGAAAAGTTTTCATCAAATTGTGCTGTACTTAAATAGGTATAAAATAAGCTACAGAGGGTCAGACTCACAAAGTTTGTACCAGTGCTACCTATTTAGTCATGTTGAATTGAACTGTCTTCTTGCTGACCACAGATCATTCATTATTCCACTAGTTGTGCCCACAGAAAGCCCTGCATTTGGTGTTATAAAAATATAGATATATATACCTGGAAGATATATGAAATTTATATGTAACATGGAAAATGATAATTAAGTCAGTATGTTCCCACCAAAAGTCCAGTGGAGAGTCTTTGCTTCATCAAGTAGACTTCCTACATGTCTTTCTTGACTATATCTCCTTTCCTACACCACAGAGCTACTATTCCAATTTTTGGAATAATCTTTTTTTTTCCCAAAGTTTAGTCACTAGATTATTTTAAACAATAACACTTAGTTTACTGTGTTTGAATGCTCTGCAACAGAATGCCATTCTATGTTTTGAATTTCAATTCTTTGACTCAGTATTCTACACTCTCTTAGACAGATAGCTTCAAGGAGAGCCTCAGTTATGCACACACTTTATGCTGTGCTTTATGCAGAGATTTTGTATTCTGTAACTTTAAATTGATTCAATGTTAATAGCTTTAATTTCTTTAAGCATCATTCTTCTTCTATGTGTAGTATAAGACTCACATCATAGTCTATGATGGTACAATGGGCTAAAGTATAAAAGGGATAAAGAATAGCGATGCTTGGTATCAATTGGCATATTTTTATGTCTTTCAGCAACTGATTTATAATTTAGGAACACACTGAGACACATTTGGTACTTTAAACCAGTTAATATCTGTCATGCATTTCACTGTACTAGAGGAGTATGTGAAGCAGAGCCAGTAGGAATGGTTACTCCTATGAATCATGTAAAAGACAGCAGCTGTTTCATTCCTTATTATGTGTTGTGTGCTCTCCTTTATCCCATTGTGTTGTTACAGACAAACTTTCTGACCACAAATGAGGAGGAAACACCTAGGATTTTAGTCTAGACTGTTGGAAATGAGACACTAGCATCATATTCATATGCACTTTGGGTGGTATGAAATATCCTCATTAATTTTAATTCCTATTAATAAAATTAAATTGCCAAGTTAACTTGATTTAAAAATGGAGAAACATGGTTTGCCATTACTGCTAAAGTCCTTAATTAAGTAATGTAAGGTTAAGAATGTAAAAACTCTATCATTATAAACACTATTTAGTAACCTACTTGAAAATATAACTATGTAGCAAAACAACAGGACGTTGCCTTTTAGGGCTTATGACTTCTACAGATATGTTTTTTTCACTAGGTTTACACATTCAGGCACAAATCTGGTACTATATAGAAGGCCTCAAATCCAATCAGAAACTGGTTGGTTACTCCCATCACAGTCATACCACTATTGCACCAATAGGCACATCTTTCTTGGCAGATTGGCATTGTAGCTTATAGGGTTCAGCTTTAGTGAAGACATTTTTTTTTAACCAGATAGCTGGCCTAGAACCTTCTGCCATGTTATGAACACTAATCAGCAGTATATCTTTTTGCTCAGTTCCAGATTAATTTGTTGTCCTACAACCAAAATGAAAGCATAGTTGAGTTTTATATATCAAAAATCTAAATTACCAACTTCTTGAACTTGGTAAAAACTTCTTTTAATAGTTTTCTGGGAGTCAGTAGAATTAATCATATATGATTATGTTACCTGAAAGTACAGACAAGTTTATTTTCTCTCTTGATGCATAGTATCTCATTATTTTATTTAGCTATCCCAGATAATGGTTGAATTGAAAGATGAGAATCCCTATCTTTAGCTTAGTGATGATTTTTAGTGATTGTTTCCAGTGAGTTTTCTATAAATAGCTTTTATCATCACATTCTACATTAATCAATTTCCATATGGCAAATTAATTTTGTGTTCTTGGGAATCAGCTTTTCCTGATAATTTGTATGTAAGACTTTTCAAATATTAGCAGTTTTTGTTGATAATATTTTCTTAAAAATTATGTATACATACATATATATGTATAGTTCAACAATAGATATTAGTCTATAGTTTGTAAATTTGATTTAGATGTAAGTGTAATTCACTCAAGGTAGGTAAGTGGTCAGTCCCTCCCCTAAGGACCATCAAGAGCTAGGTTCTACCCACAGAACACTCTAACTGCTTTAACAGGTAGAACTTGACCCACCAAGGTGTGTACTATTGCACATTTAGAGGAATTATGTCATTATGGTAATCTTATACATATAATTCACATTATACATACTAAGTAGGTTATCTTTATATGTTTGGTATTATATGTATAACAATAATTAAAAGAAAAGAAGCTCTTGTATTTGAGGGGGTGGTAATTGGGGATATATGAGAAAAGTTGGAGAGAGAAAAGGAAGAAATGATGTAATTACATTATAATTTTTAAAAAATCATTAAACATTAAGTGTTGCCCCACCAAATGCCTTTGGAAAAAAGAAACAAATATATTTTGTCTTCTTAAAAGTGAATGCATCAAATAAAGACAACAGAATACATCTTCTAAAGTGATTTGTGACAAAAGTTCCTGTTGCCTCCCAAAGTGTCCTTCTGCTGCATGGAATGGAAATGTAATTTGAAGCATGAGTGTGTCATCATTCATCTTAAATACTTTTTGTGGCACTTCTGTTACTCAGTAGCCAAATGGAAGATTAATCACAGAATTAGCATTTTCAAATTGCCAACAATCTCTTTTGCAGATGTGCTGCTATGTCACTGAAGTCTGTTGTTTTACTCAACATTTATTGTTAATAATTAATGTATATTTCTGGATAAAATTACGTGCTGCTACCATCTGGTTAATTTAATAGAAATAGTCAGATCTAAAGTATTTTATTAAATATGTTGGAAATAGTTATTCTCATTACTGTAATGTAGAGAGCATCATGATTTTTTTTCAATCAAAAAGTGAGAAAATAGAGCAATGTATGTCATCTTATTTATTATTACTGCATACTCATTTATTGAGAAACTACTCTTTCATGTTGTGCAGCCAGAGTGGGAATTAAGAGAAAATAAAGGCCATACTTTAAGAAGCAGACCACAATAGTTTATCGTGTTCTCAGGTAAAGAGCTTAGATAATAAAGTAAATTGTGTTAGGAAGGTAAAGAGAAATTATTTTCTCTTTCCTCAGATTAGTTTTCATATTGAATAGCAAATTAATATTCTTGAGTGTGGAAAGAACATAATTATTTGACATTTTTCTTCTTGGAACTGTCTCAAGAAAATAAATGGTCTGAGGTAAATCCTCTGAACTGGTAAAAATGCTTATATAATGAAGAAAGCAACATTCTACCATTGTGTGGTACATCTGTTTTTAATAGGTTTTTTTTCCCCTGAAGATTGAAGTCTTTCTCTCCATGAGTTTCTTTTTGACTTTTTAGGCTATATTTATTTGTTTGCTTACTGTTTCTATATTCTATATAACTCTATCTCTCTCTGTGTCTGTCTCTGTGTGTGTGTCTGTGTGTGTGTCTGTGTGTGTGTGTGTGTGTGTGTGTGAGAGAGAGAGAGAGAGAGAGAGAGAGAGAGAGAGAGAGAGAGAGAGAATTCTTGTATGAAGGCACATGTGTGGAAGACAGAATATCTGTGGAAGTTTGTTCTCTCCTACTGTGAGACTGAGGACATGAAGACAATTCATTAGACTGAGCAGCAAGTGCCTTTACTGGCTGAGACACCTTTGTGGCTTCACCTTGAGTGTATAAAATTAGGTTCTTATGCCTCTACTTGTGTAATAGACTACTCAGCTCAGTCTACCTGCCAAGGATAGTCCAAAAAGTGTTCAAGAATCTTTACCCTTTAGGCATGGTCTCTTAATTTTTTCATATTCATTTTCTTTATGATTTACATATGCTAACCCCTCATTCTTGTTGCCTTCCTAGGGCAGCAGCCAAGGTCAGAACAATGGTTTGCTTGTTCTCTCCTTTTTCTTTCCAGTTCCCTGTTTTCTTTTCCATCAGGTGCACATTTGCCATATCCATTCCCAGTTGGTCTGGTCTCTTCAGTTTGTGCCTGGAGATGGGCTTATGTTGAGATTTTATTTGAATCCTAGCATACACTGGAAGATATTTATAAGCCAAAATAAAAGATGTACTAGACATAAGGTTACAAATATGTGAGGAAAATTAAATTTAAGACATTATTCCTGAGTGTGGGTAGAATATTAGTTTAGTTTCATCTCAGAACTTAGTTCTCATTACTGTATCTCATTTCATTTTGGAGACATGTGTACACACTCTCTGAATCACGTTACCCCTTGTAGCAATGCACTGATAAAGGTATGAATATTAACCCATTTCACAAAATGGAATATATAAGTAGAGAGTGATTAACTCACTTGACTCCAATCATAAAGCCCATAATGTCAATAAAAACATCAGTAATATGGTGCTCAGCTTATGTTTTCTTTGGAAGCATCTGGAGAACTCTGAAAAGTTTTCTATGGCCATGTATTTTTTTCCTGGTCAATAATTAGTTTGGAGTGAAGCCTAGGGGAACATGTAATGGTGATTCAGCTATCAGCAGGAGCAGCAGGCACACAGACCTGTACCTTCTTTGCTTATTTGTTTCTCTTCTTTGTGCATGCATGTGCACATGCACACCTGTTGTGTCATATACATGGAGGTTAGGGAAAACGGGCAGGACTCCATCATCTCCCTGTATCTGTGGGATCTGGGGTTCTAACTTAAGTCATTAGACTTGTAAGCAGGCACTGTTACTGATGAAGCCATCTCATCAGCCCTGAAGCTTTGTTCTCCAAGAACAATTGGCTCTGATTGGGATCTCCCAACAGTAGAGATGCCTTCAGAATGCACTGTCCAGGTCACTTCTTCCCACAGCCCTGTCAAGAAGAGGAAGACAGATAGTAAGCTTTCACACATGAGGGTGCTCAAGCCCACAAGACTGAACTGTCTCTGCTTTTCCAACTAAAGAACAGCAAATTCTAGATAGAGACAAAGCTGCTTTAGCAACCAAATATAGCACTTCCTAAATACTCTCTACTATATAGAAAGTGACAAGTATTTATTGTCTATCTGTGATTTGATGGGAAATGCACTGTAATGACAGAATGTGACCTACAGAAAATCATGTCCCAGAGGTACAGTAAACATTCTACCACCTGAACTAATCCCCACCTACACTGAGGTGTGTGGTACTACTGTAAGGCACTCACCATAGTGCTGACACATTTGGAAGAAGATGGATAAAAATACTGCCATTGTGCAAAGCTTACCCATAGAAATACTAACTTGCAAAGGGAGATGCAAGAACCAGCTTTCTAATCAGATGCCACAATCATACCAAAGGAGGAAAAAAACCCAAAATGTAATATTCTCTTTGGTCACTTCATGCTTGATTTGGAAAGAAGTTTGAAGACTCAGCCCTTGTCCAACCCAATTATCATGCTCATGGAGACACTATCACAACAAAAGCAGGAGAATCTGGAGAGCCATGGATATTACAAATGCGGAACATTTACTTATCTGAAGGAAGTATCTCATTTTTGACAGTGATTGTTAAACCCAACAGGATTCAGGCGATGTGCTAGCTTTATGAATGGTGCAGTTTGCCCTTCTCAATAATATGTTGATATTTGGGAATGAAATTTTAGTCTCTTCTTTGTGTTTGATATTTGTTGGTTTAGTTTTTAAGAGGGGGTGAATTCTTACTTTTTCTTTTTACTAGTCCTACTATCTTGCATAAGAACTAGAGACTTGATTCCTCTGTTTGCATCATTTATACACAATAGCTATGCTTTTTTAAAGCTTGGTATTTATTTAATACAATTGTCATTCATTATTTCATGTATCTTAAGTTACCTTACTAACAATACTTTTTTACAATATCAGGAAAAGAAATTATAAAGGAAATATGAAATTCTGCTGAGGAAAAGCACCAGAGAAAGCTTAAAATTTCAATCATTGGCAGTAGCCATCAAGAGGTTTTTACTGACTTTTTTCTCATTTCTGATTTTAAAAAACAGTTTTGCATGTTTCAAAGAAAAAAATGTACTTGAAAACATATGTGTTATGTTACTTACCTGGATAGGTGGATGAGACAGTTAAGCTTTTGTTTTACATTTGAATCTTTTCTCACTTCTATTCGTTTTTTTTTTTTTTTTTTTTTTTTTTTTTTTTTTTTTTTTTTTTTTTTTTTTTTTTTTTT